>JANKHO010000999.1:0-13045 GCA_027627235.1 Agrocybe chaxingu | reverse complement strand
ACGACCGTTGCGATGGCGTTGGAGGCCTGGGGTTGCACGCTCTCGATGGGCGAAAGACGGGCGGCGTCTTTCGCAATGCTTGCGGTGCGCGTCGTTGATTCCATTTGGGTGATGCGCGTGGGCGGGAGTTTGTGTTTTCAACGCGAAGTCGGCGATTGGCGATGTTGCAGGAAGAAAGTGTTGTGTGACAACGTGACTTTGTCACGCTGTCAGTTAAATTAATTCCTCATTGGCGGTTATTTTGTTATTTTTAGACACATTTAATTTGACATTACTTAAGAAGGTAAAAGAAACCGCCATTCAAGGGCAGTTTCGGCCGCTGCGGTTTTATAAACCGCCAGCGCTTCCCACAGTGAAGCCCGATCAGGCCGCTAGCTGATTACAAACGAGGAAGCCTGATTAGACATAATCAAGGGAAAAGCCGGCCTGATCAAGTGGCCAGCAGCTAAACGGTTGTCATAGTGTGGAGTTGGATTAGAAAACCGTCAGCCCTTTGGCTCAGTGGTTTTGATCGTTAGTAATGGTGTCGGCTACACTACATTAGTTGTAGTCATTATGCTTTTGGTTCGAGTCCCCACCTTGACAATAAATAAACCCCGCCTGATTATTGAAAAAGTTGCCTAATCATCAAAGTTGGGGTTCTAGATCGTGTCTGATCAGCTTCGCCTCTCGGACCGGGCCTGATTAGCCTGATTAGGCTTTGCCAGGGTTTCCGACATCAGTGTGTCAATCGGATCCTTTCAAGTTATTTGACTCCTATTCTAGATGGTGCTTGAAGAATAAGAGAGCTTCTAACCGTCGTACAATTAAGTTGGGAAAAGGAGAGGGTAAGTACAGCTTTCATAATAAGGGCTGGTATACACGTGACTGGATGCTGTCTGACTCGTGCAGTCCCACGGTATGAAGGTCGAGAACCAGCCCGAGACTGGTTGGCATCACTTCGACCCAGTTTTCTTGACCCACTTGCGCTGTGACATTTTCGATACACTTCGAATGCCAACATACGCCCAAGATGTCTTCTCAAATCTTCTTGCCACTCTTTTCTCTTAGGACGCCGAACCACAAGGCCAACGCTGGCCAACCCCAAGCTCTTTGAGTCGTCATGGTCATTGCAATGCAGATATGAGGACCACCTCTGGCAATTTCATGACGAATGATTCCTCCTGCATTGCTCCCTGATTTGCTCGTCTCGTTGTGGCCTTCCGCAATCCCAACCCAACCGTGCACAGTACTCCCTTTCCCAGCTCCTTTTTCGATGGTCTTCCGCCCGAGAAAATATCCGTCATTGCGGGGGGGTCGAACGGCGTATCGGAATCTACGCTTATTATCTCCATGTCGCTTGAAGCTATCCCCTCCAGCATGGCCGTTCTCAACTTGAGTGCCATCTTCTCAAGGTATGCCAGGCGAGTTGCCACTTTTTGCTTGACCTTGGGAAACTCTTCGGTAACCGTCGAGATCCCACAGATACACAGAACCGCCATGATAGCGTCCGCCACTCCGGGTATGCAGTTTTCCTCTTGCTGGCGGAGAGCAGCGGCTGTTATAGTTCTCCATTTCGCCGACACGGAGGGTTCTTCTGCTCGGTTTGTCAGATACACTACCTCCAAAACGCCAGCGCTTTGGCTCACCTATTGATCGCACAATTCGATATGTCGCATCGAGAGCTTGTCCTACTGCGGAAGAACCAAACCCACTAAGAAGATGCGAGCACCATTGTATTAAAATGCGCTGCAGGGCGAGCTGCAATGGAAGCGGCTCCTCGGGATTGGATGGGTCGGCGTATCCAAGCGCTTCGTCGATCTGGCAATTAGCGGAATAGAGATGCTCTCCAATAGCCGCCTTCGCCACGATCCTTGCATGATTGAACACCTCCAGCTTCTCGCCGATTTCCATCAAGTCCATCTTTCCAGATCGTTCATAGAGACTGTTGATGCTGGTAGCCGCATTGAAAATCTCCGAGTTTAGTCCTTCGACCATCTCCAAGATTGTAGATCCCGGGTAATCGTCCAGCTTGTTCAGGTACGACTGGGCTTCGTTGAGCTCTGCGGTTCGCTGGTTGAGGAGCTGCTGGAGCAGCGAGCATCTCTTTTCCAAGCCTGGATCCGCGTTAGCTTCTGCGTATCCGATTCCTCGAGTTCTTTGACCCTCGCCTCTGCCTTGGAATTCGTCCGGTCCCACATAGCGGCTCCCAGCCTCTCGACCTCAGCTCTGAGCCTTCTGTTCTCCTCCCGTAACAGCAGTGCCGACTCTGTCTCTGTACTCTGGTTCATCCTCTCCATGTTGCTGTGTGAGCGAGTTGGCGTCCTCGAAACGTCTCTATTGGAGCCTATACTTGGCGAGATCCTCAGTGGCGTAGCTCGGTAGATGCCCGTTTCTTCGTCTTCTTCTTGCTCGTCTTCTCTTGACTTCACTGCGCGAACGCGGGCGATGTGAGTGGGGGCTGTCGAGCCCCGAAACTGGGAAAAGAGGAAAGACATGTCATTGCACTGGGTATGAGCTTCACTGAAATCTCATCGCTAATCACAACGCTGTTCTACAGCTTTCCAACGTGACCACAACGTTTTCCGGAGCAATTCGAGTGACAATTCACTATCGATGACAACCTGCTGTCTGGATTTCTATCTCTGGAACGGCTGTGCCCTGCACGAGGCGAACGCACCGTGCTGCCGTCGACATTCCGTGCTCAAAATTTGAATATGGTTTAGTGGCATGCGCTAGCCATGCTTTCCGCAAGGGAGTCCTTTGGGTTTTGGCGCCCATCATCCGACACACAGTGTCAGTCCCCAATATCATCCGTTCACAGCATTCTACCTGGACACTGAGCGTCAATCTTCAGACCCAAGGCCACGCCCCTTCAACGTGGGTGGGGCGTGCATTTATCGATGAATTTCGAACAACATTCAAGGCGTCCAAACCAAGTTCATCACTTGGTCTATAAACGACGAAGGCTTTGGGCGAATGCTCCCGTCCTTACGCCCCCAACACTCCTATACGATCAAAAATGTCTTTGACACCATTTGAGGGCCTTCACCGCAAGCTCGTCGTTGCAATCGACGTCGGCACGACCTACAGTGGCGTATCTTACAGGTAGGATTCTTTGACTTTCCTCTTTCACGATATGAGCTAATCTTCCATCCAGCATCCTCGATCCTGGCCAGATACCCGAGATAAGAGGAGTGAACAGGTCAGCCCATCGATTTCACATAGTTATTTCCTGAATTTGACCTGCGAATTAGATACCCTGCCCAGGAACACGTCGGCGGCGACTTGAAGATACCAACCGTTCTCTGGTACGATCAAGCGGGTGTGGTTCAAGCCGCTGGCGCAGAAGCCACTCGAGATGGCATCGAAGTGCAAGCAGAGGACAAACAATGGGTCAAATCTGAATGGTAAGCGCCCCGCGCCCTTCCGTCAAAATTGGGATTTCGCGAGCTTTATACCCAGGTTCAAAGTATACATGAGACCGAGCGCGACCCAAGCCCCCAACGAGCTCCACAAGATCCCGCCTCTGCCGCTCGGTAAGTCCGTAGTCGAGGTCTTCGCCGACTTCCTGCGATACATCTTCGCCTGCACGAAGACGTACATCCAAGAGACCCATGCGAACGGAAAGGCCATCTGGGAGAGCTTCGACGACGAGATCCATTTCGTCTTGACGCATCCAAACAGCTACGAGGGACCGCAACAGGCTATGATGCGTGAGGCTGCTGTGTTAGCGAGGCTTGTACCCGACAACGAAGCGGCGCAGGCCCGTGTGTCCCTCGTCACAGAGGGAGAAGCGAGCCTACACTACTGTATCCAGAGCGGGCTGACGACGGACGCAATGAAGGTTCGTTCACCTCCTTGGTCATCAAGCCGGAAATGAAGTGCTATTGAATGTGATTCATTTTCTATTTCTTCTAGGAAGGAAAAGGTGTCATGATTGTGGATGCCGGCGGTGGAACCATCGACTTCAGCTCGTACGCTCAAGTCGGCGACGCGTTCCAGGAGGTCGCAGCTTCGGCATGTAAAGGCTCCTTCGTATCCCGCGCCCGCTCAAGTCTGATGTCAACCCTTCAGGCATCTACAGCGGCTCCGTGTTCGTGACAAGCCGAGCACGAATCTTTCTCGAGGGTGAGTACATGCTTTGCGTGTCAGGAAACCAGGAATTCAATGTTCGACTTGAAGGTCTATTGAAAGGAACCCGTTTCGAGGAAGACATCAACGCGATCACAGAGCGCTTTGACAAGAAGACCAAACCTACTTTCCGTACTAGTGAAGACGACTACTTTATTCAATTCACTGGCGCTCGTGAAAATGAAAAAGCGCTCAACATTCGCTCAGGACAACTTCGTATCAAAGGGTGCGGGGAAGCTCTTAGTCTTATTGTTCCTCGAAGTAATATGCCACTTCAGATCTGATGTTGCTTCTTTCTTTGACCCGTCCGTCGACGACATCGTGCAGTCGGTTGATGAGCAGACGCTTGCCTGCCAGACCGAAATCTCGGTGCGCCTTGTATTTCGATATTCTGCCTGCCTGGTCCTGATTGCCTCTAGTCAATATTCCTTGTTGGTGGTTTTGCAGCGAGTGACTACCTATTCAACAATCTGAAAGAAAGATTTGAACTATACGGGTTCGAGCTTTCTCGTCCGGATAGCCATATGTAAGTCAGGGCTCTTCTTAGGGTCAAGGAGACCCTATTGATTTTCTGGTTTCTAGCAATAAGGCGGTGGCTCATGGTGCCATATCCTACTATCTGGATCATCGAGTGACGACACGAGTCTCCAAATATACCTACGGCATACCGTGCGACGTCCCATTCGATCCAAGCAATGCAGAACATAAGAAACGTGAATCATCGAAATATCAAAATGCGTCCAATAAATGGTACATTCCTGGCGCATTCGATGTCATACTACCGCGGGTTAGTTTCTCTGGTAATCAGAAATGAGCTCTACTCAGACCGGGATGCAGGACACCCAAGTTGCAGAGACAAGAGAATTCCGTCGAAGCTTTGGTCGCGTTAGAAAGCAGCTCTCCGACCTCCATACAATGGAAACGTCAGTTATGTGCTACCGGGGCACGGAGAAATGCCCAAAGTGGACCGAGAGTGAACCAGGTGCGTAGCTGCTCAGTTATTCACCGAGCTCTTCTCTAACACCCACTTCTCTAACATCCAATCATCAAAAGAGATGTTTGCTTCTATGTGTACAATCGAAGCAGATTTGAAGGAGCTCTGCGCCACCCTAAAGCCCCAGCGTTCGATCACAGACAATGGCGCTGAAAATGAGTACTACCGGATCGACTTCGAAATTGCTCTCCTATTCGGATTAACCGAGTTCAAAACCTTAGTAATATGGAAAGACGATCAAGTACGTATCCTTCATTTGGGCAACGAAGTCCAGTAGTCTTAATGGCTGTCGTGTTTCTAGGGCCAGGAAAAACGGTCTGTTTCATGGAATACTTCGTAAAATGTACTTCTAACACGCTTTACTACAGGAGTGCTGCGGCGAAGGTCAAGTTTGCTCCGGACGACAATGATTAACGACAACGAGTGGGAGGGGTTTCAGAGGTTTAATCTGGGTCCATTCCCAATGTCACTCCAAGTGGTGCATGAGAATTGCCTGCACTTTTGAAATAGGTAGCAACGACTGTGTCTCCTTTTTTATATTAAATCAAGATCATTTCGAAATATTGAAAACTCGACGCCGCGCCGTCGACGCACCCTTTCCATTTCGATTTTTAGCCCAACCTACAAGTACTTTGTCCTGAGCCTGAGCCAAATGGGTATGTGCAGACCACGGTGCCGAGAGGGTCACGATGATCATTATCACACATCGCCCATCGTAACTGCAGGGCACACGCCGTATGTACGGTTCAAGGGCGGCGATCTGGAGAGAGTGGCTGACGTTTGAGAACCCGGATCGATGAAATGACAATAAAAACGATCTCGTGCAGACTTCTCCCGTGTCCAGAGTGGTCTCATCGTTAAAGCGGCGATGTCAAGCAACCCCATGAGGAGACGATGGGATCCACCAGGGCGCGGTCGTTTATTCCTCGTTCGGCCTTCCCTTTCATGAAGTATTTTGAACGAGGTGACTTCTCAGATGATTCTATCCGTCGATATCTCAATGTGGCATATATAGCAAAAAAAAATTTCGAAGGAAGTTTAACAGGCGTTCTTGCGGGGCGCTGGAACTGCATGAAACTGAATAGATTGGCGATCTTTCTCAGTCATTGTCGTCACTCCGGGCCGGGGATTCGCCTGATTCGCCAATAGACGATACTGAGCGGCTAAAATCTCCGTGATTGTGCAACAAGACCCGTCCCATGGTCCCATGTGTAAACCGCGACGGTTCCCATTTGTGGTCATGCATCAACGGGCTCTGCCGCCACACGGACTTTTTATACCTTATGAATCGTTCGAAATTCCGTCAGGCTTCTATTTCAGATGTCGCATCGACCCGGCGGCGGACAGTGAGCACCCGGATCCAGGCAGCTGAACGTGTTTGCGTGGAGTAAGACAATCCGCGAGTTCCTTCCCCTTATGTTGCAGAATTTAGGTGGGCTTCGAACTTGTTTCGGGCCTCAAGGTGTTCTAAATCAGGCTTTGCGATATCTCGGGTGTGATCTGCTGTACTGCGCATTTTAACCTTTGTGGTGGCGACCCGTTGTCGTCTTCTCTTCCTCTACTTAACATCAAATATCTGATAGGCTAAGATACTAATACCTAATATGCGAGGATTCTGAGCATTAGCACATGCATAATTCATTGGTTCGAATCCCTTCGTAGGATATGTATGTAGTTGAAATAAATTTCCTCCACGCCTCATTATCGAAAGAAATGAAGGGCATTTAATCATCTCTACGGGCCATATGCATGAGTACGGCGTTGACAAGTTACTGGGAACAGAATTGCGATGGCAGAAGGTATCAAATGCTAGAAAGTATACTAGGGGCCTCTTCGAAGAAGAACTAATAGAAATTGTCTCAGCAATGGTTGGCCATATATCGCCTGGGAGGAAGTTTAGCTTGGTGTTCCTTTTTAGGAGAAACCCACGACAAGCGCCACACTTTGGCTACAGTCGATCCGCCGCCCGCCGTCAAGCGAATATCTGATTCAAAAGGGACTCTAACCAATGAATTGGTGGCGGATCTACTCCTCGGAGTTCATCTCTGCCATTCTGTTACAGTCTCATCGATCTTAATTTTTCGGGGGAACTAACGCTGACATTGGTGCTCAAAGTGTTTGTTCAAAGATATCGCATTCAAGTTCTGCAACCCTTACACAACATAGAGACCCCGAACTCTTGACCAATGGTGCAAGAAAACCGCGCAAATGTGGATGATGCTCTTCCGCTATTTCTGTCACTCGCATGAAACACATGCTGATGGTTTTTCGAAGAGGTGGAGGCACGGTGGAACTGGTCGTCAACGAGTTCAGCAAAAAGTAGAACGAACGGCAAATAATTCAAGATCTCATGCGACCGTGATACCCATGTCGGGCGTCGTGGGCCTCCTAGGATGTTACCTCGACGACACGGAGAGTTCTTGAAGATCCGTCCTATCTGTTCACCACTTACCGCGGCTTGCGGTCCATTGCCGTGGTCTAACCGCCAGTGCAACCCATTCGGCGTCCGAAATCAGCGTGGGGAGGTTGTCGTGTCAGTCTTCTTATTACCACCAAGTACTAATAGCGACACGTCAAGCTAACCATTAGGGTTCAATGTTTGTGAATGACTTCATGGAAGATAAATAAAACCCCTCCGTGCTATCATTCTTAGTCACTGATCCTAGAAATGACCCTAACACGAATTTAATGCCTTCGTTCTGGAAAGTTGTTATTATAATTAATTAATGGCGACTCGGATGGACATCTCAGTTTGGAATATGATGAATTTCGAGTGGAGTGTCAGCTTCGATGCCCGTTAGGTGGGATGGTGAAATGAGAAGGTGATAAAAAGGATCAATGCAGATATCATGGGTCATGGATCATGGATCATCCATCGCCGTTTCGCCATTGTGGCGCCGGCGGTGGGAACGCTTCGACGCCAACGATGTGAAAAACCAGTCTCTTTTTGTACGTTCGCCTTGTGCCTTCACTTTGCCTTGACCACCGCCACCATTGACGTAAGTATACTGGAACGTCTAATTCGCCACCCCCATGGAGACTGTGTCTTAGGCTTAGGCTTTGGGGTAAGTTTGAGGAGACCTTTCGACAAGGAGTTATCGAGTGTCAACCCCGGGTCTAGAGCTGCCGCCGAGTGATCTTGTTAAAGGGGCAGCGGGAGTGAAACACTCCAGCGATTGTCGGGCGGGATATTTTTCTGCGCGAGCTGGGTCGGTCTGTCCCCTATGAGCGAGGGTGTAGATCAAACGGACGCTGTCGCTAGCCGTTGGCCGCTCGGTGATGTCCCGCGAAATCACCGCGCTCGATCATGTTTATCCCCTATGTCGACAATAAATAGATAGCTGTCGGAACTTGAGATGTTGTCGCAGAGATAAAGATTCGCACACTTACCCCTTCAAAGTCGACTAGCCGACGCCCGCCCAGGCAAAAAATATTTCCTCTATCTCTGCCGTCATTGTGGGTCTCCTCCTTCCTGACACAAGTGAAAGTCCGAGTTAGCTAGCTTGTTATGCTGGAGTGAGAATTAAATATAATATTCTTCTTACCTTAGACTGCTGGGAAAGCCATATAGTTAGTCGCAGAAAGGTTTCCACGTCAGTAATAATACCAATAGCCCCTATCCGTATGCGCGGACGAATTGACAATTTGTCGAAGCGATGACGTACAGAGCATGACGTGCCGCCATAGTCGAATTGGGAAGGGAAGAAAAAATACAAGTAAACATTTCAACCTTGACATTTCATGGGAGTGAGCGGTGGTGGGGTTGAGGCGAGCGCAGAAAGGCAAGTCCCTGAGTGTCATCGCCTTTGCTGCATGTCCAGACAGGGGCCACCGCTGCTGGGATTTCCAAAAGAAAAAATAATTCCTTGCGCCTGCCATCACCTCCTAGTGTGGATTCTATGGCGTTGCACGTGTCGTCGGTGTCGGGCATGTTGTTGTCGTGTTGAGCGCGCCGTCTCAAGCTCCAAGTCACCGCCCAGTGGCGCAACAGTCCCCGGGTCGCCCACAGAACCATTTCAGGAGGAGGAAAGTCCCAAATTAACTCGTAAGCAAGCCAACGTATGCCCTTTACCTATCCATTTTCCCTTGCTCGGATCAGCGCCTATAGAGTAGTTGGCAAGTCAGACGCGTCCACCGTACGTAGGTTCGTCGTAATAGCCTAGCAGGCGCCAACAAGCTGGGTTTCGATCCAGAACTGCCAGTACGTATACGTACGTCGAGGTCGTGCATCTGTGCGATGCGATGGATGGATGTCGATGTGATCAGTGATCATGGGCAATTCCTATCCGAGGATAGGAGGAGCGGCCCAAGATAAGCAGTTTCTCCTCTTGCGACTGCCCAGCGTCCATGGGCGCGGCGGATGCGGATAGATATGGGGATTGGCCACGGACAACGCCGGATAAGAAAAGAAAAAGCAAGGATAATCCGCTGTGCCCAGATGAAATCGATATGACACGGGGAGGAGCTGCCCAATGAGTCGGTTCGGTGGTACGCTTGTTCCATGGCTGGCGGTAACTGCCAGTGGGATGACCTCAAGAATTCCAGTGGAAAGGGTTTCACGTCCGGTCGGATGCAGAGAAGACGTCTGACGACTCTCTGGATGGCTTCCAGGATACTCGCCACTGGAGACGAAATTCCTTTCCCAGGCATCCTTATTGTCTTTTCACTTCTCGCCCCGCGCCTCACGACCCAGTGCCATCGATGATGAAAAGGTCGTAATCGTTCGACGTCGGACATGTTGCCAGAAGTTGTCGTTTATCCGACATCTGTTGATACCACGCGCGAACCCGAGAGTAAGGAAGGAGTTTGAGGGCAAAATCGCGCTGCAGGGCAGCGGGCCAGGGGGTACCCGTGCGTGCCGCACACGCAAAAAGTGCATCGTGATTGGGAACTTTGCTCGATTCAGAATAAGCCAACCAAGTCGCGAGGCTCCAGCGGCCGGAGAAGAGTGTCTCGCCTGCCTATCAGGTGGATCTGAATCAGGTTTCAGCGGTGGACGAGCTAGATGCATCCCCGTCCGCCGGTGGCCCCCGTCCAGGTCCGTCCACGGCCTGCTGAGAATTCCCAGAATCTCGAAAGATTATCAAAGAAAAACCAGCAGGCCCACCGAATCCCCAGTTACCTACCCACCTGTGTGCCAGCCATCACTTCGGCCTGACTTGGGCAATCGGTGGGAACCAGGAGCGGCATAAAGGAAAAGAGCTTAGAAGGAACAATTGGGCATGCGATGCGCACTAGCCCCGTCGACGTCTTTTTCCCCCAACGCCCTCCCCCGAGCACCAGATCGAATAATCCGAGTCCGAGAGCGAAGGCGGGGCAGAGTACAAAGCCACGAAAAGATTCGAGTGCAAGCGCGATTGAGGGTGAGATTGCGTTGTTTGTACACCCATCATCACATTCATCATCGGCCGCAGAGGCAGCACACGCCCAAGCAAGACCCCTTAGAGGCGGACCGCCACCATCAACCTCGCAGCTGCAGATGCGGCAGGATGGCCTGCAGGAGGAGGACGGTGCGTACTAAGCCGACCTAGCTGCTGGAGCCGCTATCGTCCCCAGCAACAAGCGTTCACGCGGCTACGGCACCGTCGTCTTCGCGAACGAGGCGGGACGCAGAGAAGGCTGTGAGGATGTTTAATGGGTGAGTGATTCTCGACTCATGTTTTTCTTGGCCTTTCTCCTTTCCTTCTGTTTTCTTCCTGTTTTTGCGTTCTTTTCGTTTTCTCTTTCTGTCGGTCTGTTGGAGGGGATCCGGTAGGTGGGTTTCGCAGATGGGAAATGTGGGTGGAGTGCTATTTTTATGGACGAAGGGCTGGGGGAGAAATCGATGGAGGGTCGGTTCAAGGAGGTGGCTGGCGTTGGCTGGCGCAGTCACTGAAGGAGGACTCGCTTCTGGTGCTCCCAGAGGCCGCAGAGAAAGAAGGGACAACTATGGTCTATGGATTTGCACGGCACCCGACCGTGATCTAGCCGCATATACGCAGCCTCCCGCTATTTTTTTTTTCTTTTGAGAGGGGGATGTTCTCTCTGGACGTTCTTCGGTTTTTTCGTTCTGGAGGTTGGGTTGGCGGGTGGGTCAGCTAGTGATGGTGGAGGAGGCTGGAGATCATCCTGGCTGTCTTCGCGGACGACACGATGGAGGGGACAGGGTGAGGTTAACGGAGTCGGGATGAGCACGGTAGGAGGACGGATTCGTCGTTTCGCCATCTTCCGTCTGCGGGCATGAGGGCTTTTTGCAGGCTCAAGCGCTGTCTCTCCTGCCGTTTCAGGCGGGCCTACGGGGAGATGAGCATGCGACCCTTGCTCAGAATTCCCAAGGGCGCTCATTGAGCAACGACGCCTACCTGGGCTGCATACACCCACCTCGCCGGTCGAAAGGAAGGAAAACGGCTGTCAGGCAAGAGAGTCGACCAACCGGCCGCTGTCCTTCTCAGAATGTCCTCGTCATTATGGACACCGCTGCACCGCACACGCGCTGTTCGTTCAGCATAGTGCATATATGCGCCTGGAAGTGGCCCCGTTTTCAGTTTGCCTGCAATTGTGTCCTGTAAGGCTGTCAACCGCAGCGCTCCTGGAAGGCCGTGCACGTCCGTCCAATGGGCTCTGCGATGCTCTGCGATTACTATTTCGCCTGTGGTTGCCCTGCAGATGTCCTGCTTCAACGTTTCTCTCCCAATTCGGCGCCAGACACTGGACCCATACACCCCCATTCAGCTCATTGAATGCCATTTTCGGTCTTCCCGTGCCTGAATTTCATGATATAGACGCTCAGGCGCGCGATCGAGGACAGGGATCGCCCATCGGCTCGTCGGGCGCTTTTTATTTCTATTGGGCCCGGTAGCCGGCAGCTCGGTGTGCCTTGCGATGCTGCTGGTGTTGCAGTGGCGTATGTATATCGGGAGAGGCTGGGCTGGACTCTCGACGTCGCGGGATGCCGTTGGTATTGTTGGGCAGGTGGGGAAGATGGAATTGTTGACGTTGGCCCGGGTGTTCCTGGCCAGGTCGGTCTGAGGTTTTGACATCCCGAGTGACTGGCGGGTTTTGTGGGTCTGTGTTTGGAGGTTTTGGGTGTCTTCGTTTCGTGTGTCCATTTTGTCTGTCTTCTCGTTCTTCTCTTCTCTTTTTTTCTCTCTGGCTATTTTGCGGGATCAAATCTATGCCCAATACCGCACTTGTTCCCCTTCATTTTTTCTTCGTCTGTTCCACAGTCTCTAGCTGTGCTAATTATCTGACCCTCGCCCTTTCTTGTACGCATATAGGTACGAATATAGTGGACGTGCGCTAAAAGTGCATTATGACAAATACTCCTACGCCACGCAGAGCACGCAAGGGCAATCCGGCTCATCACTACCACCACCACCATCGATATCCTCACTGTCCACCTTCTCCCCCGCACCTTCCTCCTCTTCTCTCCTCCACGCCCAGCACGCCCATACTCTCACGCAACTACATTCGCAATCCCAGCCCTTTCTACCACTCCATCTCCAACAGCAGCAACAGCAGCAAGTCGCCCATTCTTTGTCGACATCAGCAGGAGGCAGCAGTCCGCTACACTCACACTCTCGCTCGCATGCGCAACCCCCGGGCACGATCAAGCTTCCGCCTGGGTTTCATTATGATTATGGGCCTCCTTCGGGGCAGACGTCGCCGTATGAGATGTTTGGGTCGCGCACGCAACAGCATCAGCAACAACTGCAGGTACGAGAGGGACCACTTTGCATCGAATGGGACACCTTGCTCAGTGATGATCTATCATCTTGCTTTTTTTTGTTAGCAGCAGCAGCAGCAGTATGGACAGACAGTGTATCTAGATGGACTACGTAGCCAAACGCCGAACCAACCGCAGGGCCAACTACCACCGCTCAGCGCCGGGCTGTACGAGAGGATGGCGCAGAAGCAGCAGGAGAGGCAGAGGGAGAAACAGCGAGAACCTCAGCAACA
>JANKHO010000998.1:0-13047 GCA_027627235.1 Agrocybe chaxingu | reverse complement strand
AACCGCTTGCCGCGGCACTCTTGGACGCGCAAGACGGAGTACGCATGGCCGCTCATGAGACCCATGACCGTCGGCGACTCTTCGTTCGCCTGGAGGCGGGATTCGTCGAGGGCGTCGAAGCTGACGGCGAAGAGGCGAGAACGGTCGTTGGCGTGAATCAATTCTTCGTTCCAGAAGCGCTCATGGTCTAGGATGTCCTGTAAACATTGTGAGCAGAGAGGCAGCTACTGTTTAAGGGCCAGACGTACGTTCATTTGAAGGATGGTAGAAACCCCACTAGAAAGCGACAATTTTAGACTCCCGACGCGAAAGGGATAACATTCGTGGTGACGTACCCGGTAAGATCTTCGATTGCCTCGGAAACAAAGCCTCCATCTAACGCTTGGTAGCTTCCATGTAGTTTGGCGTAGGCCTTTTCAATGAGGGGCACCCATGTCTCGCCTGCTTCGGCTGACTTCGCGTACATAAGGTTCTTGCCGGTCGCTTTGGCACTCTTGTTGTAAAGGTTTTTGTCGTTGTGGTAGAGGGCTCGCTCGCCGGAACTGAGTTCCTCGAACTTGGGCATCTTGCAGAAAAGTTGGCTGTTCAATTCGTTCAGCAGCATCAACGGGGATGGAAAAATAACACACGTACTCGTCGACGACAACATTGACCCAGCGCCCATCGCGGAAGAAGATGAAGCCATAGACACCAACATCCTCGTCCCGAGCAACACAGCATTTCTTGATCAGCTCGGGAGAGGTAGCGACATTAGACAACGCGGAGAGGAACCAGCAGTCGCCCAAGCCGCCTTGCTCAATATCACTGGAGTCTACTCCCCCTTTGAAGAACTGGGGGTCGTCGTAGAGCTCGCGCACGCGGCGGACGGTCGTCATCGACCTTTGGAGGACCGTGGTATCTTGGTCAATAAGACCGTAGACGGTGCGCTCACGGTCGTTCTGGAGATCGAATTCGATGTCTCTGTGGATGAGGACGATGAGAACGACGGCAAGGCTGTGAAAAGAGACGCAAACCTGAATTTCCTGTTATTGGCTCTACAGTCACCGGCAATGCGCTCAACTTTCGTCTGACATTCCTGCATGGCCTCTTCGAGCTCGGCGGTCACCAAGAGCCCGGTGTGTTCCTTCGGAGGTGGTGGTCTGACGGGGCTGGCGGGACGCTTCCAGTGGAAGCGCCATCGCTTTTTCGTCTCGTCTTGACCAGAGGGAAGCTGAACCGGAGACACTTTGGTGGGAGCCATGTTCGGATTCTAGGATTCTAATTGACTCTCCTTGTCTTGAGGCTGCCGTTTAAGAAGCCAGAGGCTGCTACAACGAGGCAGATACAGTCGTCCACAGTTTGCACAGCGCCGGGGTGGTATGGGCGCGGGCGCTGATCGGCGACTTCCATGGCTCTGATCTTTCTCGTTATCTGAGCAAGTTCGGAAGCACAAGAACGCAATCTTTGGGTGCCAAGAGCGCTGAAGCATCTGCACTCAATCCTGTTGGTGTGTACGTGGCCTTGCTGTGGGCGCACAAACACTGGATTCAAGCACACAGAGGGCCAAGGAGGTTAGACTCGATGTCCCGCCACGTCGTTGGTGACGATTTGGTCGAGCTCTGATCGGAGGAACGCTATAAATATTCTTTGCGAATGAGGACGGCAATGTACTCACCCGTTGGCCGGCTCGAATGTGTGTGTCTCGCCATCCCCGTCTCCTCTGTGACCAGACAAGCAGCCCACATCTGTGCCATTCCATTCAGCACAGAGACCACCTACTAGGCATGCACGTCACCGTCAAACAAGATCGACACTGGCGATAATGCATGCGTCACGAAAGGGTGAGAAGATGCTGTTCCCTGAGTGCAATCTCGCCAGTCATAATAGAAGTTAAGTCAGTTCGGGAGGAAGGAGAGAACGTGGGAAAATGTGAAGTCGTCGAAGGCCGTTGATCCCACTAGCCATCAGTCTTCCGCAAGATTTCTCTAGATGATGACGACTATACCGAAGACAGATTGAAGGAAAAGATCGAGAAGACGTGGGAAGTTTTCAAAGCCAGCCCATCGCTTGCGAAGCATATCCGCATCATTATTATCCGACTCGTCGATCCCCAGCTGTTCGATGATCCGACCTGCGTGAAGATTTTGAGTCTCGTGAAGGAATCTCGTGCGTCGTCCCACAGCCTCGACGTTGATATGGAGGTCAACCACCCGAAGTGCTTTACAGTAAGATTGTTGCAGTCATTACGAGTTACAATAGTCGAAGTGCTCAACCTTGGGAGGAGGGAAGCCCTTAGTGAGCATATGAGCCTTTTGCTTATCTTCCAAATTAATATTGTGAAAATTGAGGTCCTTCAAATTAGGACAGGCCATAATAATGACCAACGGAATGCCTTTCCAACCTGTGGGACCACCTAGTTAGGCAGCTCGTCAAATACTTGGTCGTCTCATGCAGCAGTCGTTTCTACTTACAGGCCTAACTACGGGCATCTTATGAATTGTCGGCGTTCGACATTCAAACGAACGGTTTTCTCTAAGCGTAAGGCTGTTTTGGCGGAAATAGGACCTGGATTAGTCAGCATCAAGAATTAACGCCTCCGGGCCGATCCGCTGACAAATAGGCGCCCATGTCAATCCACACTTGGCCGCCTCGTTGTCCTGGACTCAGAGTCAGAAGTACACGGATATTTTACATACGCGGGCAATTCCTTCCCATGCTTTTGCGGAGGAAATGAGAAAATAAATGGATTATTTGGATACCAATGGCATTAAACGAAAATCCTCCCCGGGGCTCAGAAATAGCGAATAAAGGAACCCAATAGGTAATTATAACCGAGCTTCAACGTCATCCGCTGAAGCTCCGTACTCTCCACTGAAGCTCCGTACTCTAGGGAGAGTGAGGGAGGGAGCGCCTAGGTCCGGGTCCGGGTTCTTGACTTGCCGTGACCAGAACGAGGACCAGCCAATCCCCCATTCTTGATGGCCTTTGTGAGGGTTGCATGCACATTCCCTCGGTATCCACCCTAAGGAATAGTTATTATGAGAGGTCTGTAGCGCTTGAACTCATCGTACCTTTACCAGCTCCTTGTCTAGCTCCTTAGCAGTGTTCTTCGCTAGATGAAGAGTGGTCCCGATGTACTCATCGCGGTCCGCCTTCTTATTCTGAACGGACTTTCCATTCTTGAGCGCATTCCGAAACACTTGGCCCTTCTGGTACAATTTAGCATCGCGTTCTAACATTCGGAATAGATAAAAGGAATACCGATCTGTTGATTGACTTGTCGACGAGAACAAGATTCTTGTTAGAGTTGAGGATGTTCTTTATGCCTTTCCTGGTCGACGACTTAAGCTGCTCGAGATCGTGTCTCTGAGCTTTGAGAGCGGCCACGAGGACTTGGTGTTCCAAAATGTGGTCTGAAAAGCACGTTTCAGCTATGGTATGCAATGGCAACAGGTTTATCCCCTTACCAGCATCTTTCTTCTTCATCGTCTTCGCGAACTCTTTGGTGGACGATGCAGGAAGGCGCTGTTTGACGACGGTGCTTCCCCTCCCGGCGTAATGGGACCCGTTTTGAGCAGCCGTCTTCCTGGCCTTCTTACTGGAGTCCTTGGCACTGCGAATACGAGTTCGAGGTGACCGTGCATTTTTGGGGCCTCGGAGAATCTCCTGCTTCACCACAGGCTTCCTGGGGAGCTGTGGGGCGTATTGAGCTCGCGTCTGCGACCTCGTTATTGCCCGACGTGCAAGTACTTCTCCTGTTGGTGCGGCCGGAAGGACAAGACCCCCACATAAGATCGATTGTAAAACGAGAGAGGCAAGCAGAAAAAGCGGCCAGTGCATGGTAAAGAGGAAATGCAGAGGAGAATCCTTGAGATGATTAACGGACCAGCCGTGGTGGAAATTGCCCCTCTAACATGGCCTTTATATTTTGCTCAGCGCAAGTCCACAGACAGATCCCGTTGAGGCTTGGTGTAACTGGCTATCATTCGCAGTTGAACAGACCATCTTGAAGGCTGTCAGGCAAGTACGATGTGGCCGTGCATTTGATGAGGATACCCACTGTAACATCGGAGTTCCCTTATCTTTCGATGCTCTAGGTAAAGTGCGCACACAATGTGTTCAAGGGGCTCAGCGCTCCGACTCGGACCGTTGGTGATTTTCCACGCTTCTAAGTTCAAATTTCAAACTCAGAGCTGCTCAAACACCCACAACCGACTCAAAGTCGTGTCGCACTCATTCTTTCCACTTACCGAACACTTTGGAGCCATGCTCACCCCACCACTCTCCCTCCTCGCCCAAGAGATCTTAGATCATATCGTGGATCACCTTGTCCTCCCCGAGTGGGATGAGGACCTTGTTCATCTGTCCCTCACAGATCGTGCATTCACCCCAAGGTGCCAAATGCAGATCTTCCGCAAGATTTCCCTTGACGATGATGACTGTACCGAAAACGAAATGAAGAAAAAGATCAAGAAGAAGTGGGATATCCTTCAAGCCAGGCCATCGCTTGCGAAATATATCCGTATCATTATTCTCCGACTCGCCGATCCCCAGCTGTTCGATAACCTATCCTTCGTGAAGATTCTAAATCTCATGAAGCAATCTTGTGCCTCCCCCCACACTCTCGAGGTCGAGACGGAGGACGACCGCCCGAAACGATTTGCAGCAGGATTGTTGCAGTCATCCCTCTCCCAAACTTTGACAACTCTCCATCTCACAGGTTGGAAAGGCCTTCCGTTGGACATTATCGTGGTCTGTCCTAATCTGAAATACCTCGATGTTCGCGATATCATTTTGGGAGATAAGCGGAAGGCTCATATGCTCACCAAAGACTTCCGTCCTCCCAAGATCGAGCGCTTTGACTATTACAACTCGTGCCACCTAGTTAGGCGGCTCGTCAAGATAGGACCCTCCCCCGCGCCCATCGTCGACTGGTCCGAATGCAAAATTCTCGAAACTAGTCCGCACGAGCGAAGCGACATGTCGTGTGTTCAGCCCATTTTAAAGTTGACCTCCCATACACTGGAAGAGCTTTATCTCACCATCCCCAGTGTATCCGACATCCCGGATGGTATGTTGAGCATTCTTAATAAATATTCAGCTTCTCGACTAAATATTTCGTAGAAAAGCGGCAATTCCCTCTCAAGACGCTTGTGGACCTCGAATTGATGTCAAATCTGCGCATCTTCCATATTTATGCAGGCATCAACTGCCGCGGCAAGCAGCATACTGTACTCGACGACATAAGCAAAGTCTTGAGCTCCATTCCTTCCCCCAATCGATTTCAGTGTTTCTCCTTACGCGTTTCAATTTATGGACGAAAGCCGTTCAAGGGTTGCCTCGACGAGGATTGGGAGGGTCTCTGTACTCAGGTCGTTCGGGTTTCTGGCGGTCGCTCTTTGAGCTTCCGGGTTGTGGCCTTCATAAATGACCACAAGCTCGATGACCGGTTTCCGGGTGACGATATTCTGTATGCGTCCCTTGAAGAAAAGGTGGAGCAGTCCCTCTCTCCGTATAGGAACATCAAATTCCATTTTGTGAGTGCGCTTACGTGGGATATGCAGTAGCAAACCCACGGTTCTTCCATGAGTGGGTCAGCCGTTCATATCGTTGGACTTATGTCAACATTCTTTCCAGTTTGAAATTTGACGGATATGAACAATAGTACTATGGGAGAACGTACTTTGGAGACTTTGGAGATCATTTAGGTTTAACGTTCGATCAATTTCATGTCAATGTTCATGACCTAGTCGCGAAAAATTGCACAATGACTGTGCGAGGGTGGACGTATCACCCGTATTTCTTGCTTTCGAACCAAGGGCTCATGGGCAGTCATCTGAGCAATCATCCCTCGTTAATTCATCACGTCCGCTCACACGAGGCTGTATGCCTGGGACGCCCAGCACGGAGAAACATCAAAAGAAGCCGTAGTACGCACCGACGGACTGGTTGCAAGTCGTTATCACTAATCGCTAGCGGCTTTGAACTAGACTGCTGCCGACTGTGTGCTCGTGATTGGACCCACAAGCTATCCACAACGCATGGTTCCAAGACAGGTGAGGTGAGGAGTACCCGGCTTGGTCCATTTCTGAACACCGGGGTTCGAGACTACTCCAGGGGAGTGTGTCCTGCACCCTCGTCTCAGCCCGTGCACCACTGTTCGACGAGCTATCCATGTTTCAGGACGTCTATCTCCGAGACAGTACACGGGTTGTAGGTGGGCAAAAAATTGTATGTACATAGTCATGAAATAGTTGCTGGCTGATTTGAAGGATGTCATGGATCTACGGACAAATCAGGTCACAGAGACCCATAGCTAATTCACGAGCGTTACATCTATGTGGTTCCTGACTTTCCCAGATGCGGCGGGATTTCACCGCTAGGCATTGCCACTCTCTTGATACTGCCAGGGCTGGTAGTCTGCTGTCTTAACATGGCGGCAAGAAGATCCCAAAAGCTCACAACGTTCGTGTTAGTGAAGATTGATCTGTGTGTGGGATAGGTTGCTGGAGAGAATATATTTTTTTCTTAGCGATGGACTTGACATTTTAACTCTAATCGTCTCCGAGGAAGAATCCGCAGAAGATGTGAATTTGGTAATCGCCCGGTCATCCTCGGAGGAGGCCGCAAAAATGCAGGAGGCTTTCGCATATCGATTTGTGTGGAATGATCTGCGATATTTATCAAGGATTTCCCGGGGTAGACAAGTGAGCGGTGTGCTCAGCATGGAAAGGCACTCCTGGTTGCGTTTACTTTACCCGTTCATGACCTTTCTCGTTAGCTGAGCAGGTTTGAAAGCACTAGAACGCGATCTTTGTGTTCCAAGAGCGCTGAAGCATCTACACTCAATCCTGTTGGCGTGTACGTGGCCTTGCTGTGGGTGCACAAACACAGGATTCAAGCACACAGAGGGTTAGAGTCGTTGGTGACAATTTGACGATCTGATCGGAACGCCATAAATATTATTTGCGCATGAGGGCGGCAACGTACTCACACGTTTGCCAGCTCGTAGGTGTGTGTCTCGCCGTCGCCGTCTCCTCCATGACCAGACAAGCAGCCCACATCTGTGCCACTCCATTCAGCACAGTCAAACAAGGCCGACACTGGCGATAATGCATGCGTACCGAAAGGGTGAGGTGATTCTGTTCCCTGAGTGCAATCTTGCCAGTCATAATAGAAGAAAGGTGCGTTCAAGTCAGTTCGGGAGGAAGGAGAGAACGTGGGAAAATGTGAAGTCATCCTCGGCCGTCGCAGACCGTTGATCCGCAAGATTTCTCTAGATGATGATGGCTGTACCGAAGACAGATTGAAGAAAAAGATCGAGAAGACGTGGAAAGTTTTCAAAGCCAGCCCATCGCTTTAGTATCCGACTCGTCGATCCCCAGCTGTTTGATGATCCGACCTTCATGAAGACTTTGAGTCTCATGAAGGAATCTCGTGTGTCGTCCCACAGCCTCGACGTTGATATGGAGGTCAACCACCCGAAGTGCTTTACAGTAAGATTGTTGCAGTCATTACGAGTTACAATAGTCGAAGTGCTCAACCTTGGGAGGAGGGAAGCCCTTAGTGAGCGAAAACTGAGGTCCTTCAATTTAGGATAGACCGTAATAATGTCCGACGGAATGCCTTTCCAACCTGTGAGACCACCTAGTTAGACGGCTCTGCCTAGCTACGAGCATATTTCGAGTTGTCAGCGCTCGACATTCAAGCGAACGTTTTCTCCAAGCGTAAGGCTGTTTTGGCGGAAATAAGGTGTACATTAGTCAGCATCGGGAATCAACGCCTCCGGGCCGCTCCGCTGACAAATAGGCGCCCATGTCAATCCGCACTTGAAAAAATAGTGCGCCCCGTTGTCCAGGACTCAGAATCAGAAGTACGCGGATATGGGAGCTCTAGTCCCTACTTTCCTTACGCGGGCAATTCTTGCCCATGCTTTTGCGGAGGAAATGAGAAAATAAATGGATTATTTGGATACCAATGGCATTAAACGAAAATCCTCCCAGGGGCTTAGAAATAGCGAATAAAGGAGTCCAATAGATAACTAGAACCGAGTTTCAACGTCATTCGCTGAAGCTTCGTACTCTAGGGCGAGGTTGAGGGAGCAGGTGCCCCGGTCTGGGTCCGGGTTCTTGACTTGCTGTGACCAGGAGGTCCAGCCATTCCTGCCTTCTTGATAGGGTTGCATGCACACTTCCTCGGTATGCGCTCTAATGAGTAATTAGTATGAAAAGTCTTTGACTCTTGTACTGATAACAGACCATCATTGAAGGCCGTCAGGCACGTACGATGTGGGCCGCCCATTTGATGATATCCACTGTGATGTTGGAATTCCCTGATCTTTCGACGCTCTAGGAATAGTGAATACACAATGTATTCAAGGTGTGGGGGCAACTCGGGCCTGCCGAATATGCGCAGTGCTCTTGTGGGTGCTCAGCGCTCCGACTCGGACCGTTGGCAATTTTCCACGCTTCAAATTTCAAGCTCAGAGCCGTTCACCCACAACCGACTCAAAGACGTGTCGCACTCATTCTTTTCACTTACCGAACGCTTTGTCGCCATGCTCACCCCGCCACTCTCCCTCCTCGCCCAAGAGATCTTAGACTATATCGTGGATCACGTTGTCCTCCCCCACTGGGATGAGGACCTTGTTCATCTGTCGCTCACGGATCGTGTCTTCACCGCGAGATGCCAAATGCAGATCTTCCGCAAGATTTCCCTTGATGACGATGACTGTACCAAAAGCGAAATGAAGAAAAAGATCAAGAAGAAGTGGGATATCCTTAAAGCCAGCCCATGGCTTGCGAAACATATCCGCATCATTATCCTCCGACTCGCCAATCCCCAGCTATTCGATAACCTATCCTTCGTGAAAATTTTGAATCTCATGACGCAGTCTTGCGCCTCCCCCCACACTCTCGAAGTTGAGACCGAGGACCACCGCCCGAAACGTTTTGCAGCAGGATTGTTGCAGTCATCCCTCTTCCAAACTTTGACAACTATCCACCTCACAGGTTGGAAAAGCCTTCCGTTGGACGTTATTGTGGTCTGTTCTAATCTGAAGAACCTCAATGTTCGCAATATCGATTTGGGAGATGAGCGGAAGCATCATATGCTCACCAAAGGCTTCCCTCCTCCCAAGATCGAGCGCTTTGACTATTGCAACTCGCACCACCTAGTTAGGCGGCTCATCAAGGTAGGACCCCCTACCGCGCCCATCGTCGATTGGTGCCAGTGCAAAATTCTCGAAGCTAGTCCACACGAGCGAAGTGACATGTCATGTGTTCAGCGGATTTTAAAGTTGACCTCCCATACACTCGAAGAGTTTTATCTCACCACCTATAGTGTATCCAACATCCCAGAGGGTATGTCGAGTGTTCTTGATACATATTTAGCCCATTGACCAAATATCTCGTAGAAAAGCGGCAGTTTCCTCTCAAGACGCTCGTGAATCTCGAATTAATGTCAAATCTGCGCATCTTCCGTATTTATGCAGCTATCAACTGCCGCGGCAAGCAGCATACCGTCCTCGACGACATAAGCGCAGTCTTGAGCTCCATGCCTTCCCCCAATCGACTTCAGTGTTTCTTCTTACGTGTTTCGATTTATGGAGGAAAGTCGTTTAAGGATTGCCTCGACGAAGATTGGGAGGGCCTCTGTATCCAGGTCGTTCGGGTTTCTGGTGGTCGTTCTTTGAGCTTCCGGGTTGAGGCCTTCATAAACCCCCACAAGCTCGATGACCGGTTTCCGGGAGACGATATTCTGTATGCGTCCCTTGAAGAACGGATGAAGCGGTTCCTCTCTCCGTACAGGAACGTTAAATTCCATTTTGTGAGTGCGCTTACGTGGGACAAGCAGTAGCGTCCCCCGGGTTCTTTAGTGAGTGAGGGGCCATTCATATTACAGAACCTATATCAACAGTCTATCAACAGTCTTCCTAGTTTGAAATTTGACGGACATGAACGATGGTATCAGCGAGCGTATTTCGAAGATCATCAGGTTAAACCTTCAATCAAATGTCATTGGCTTCACTTCATATCCCAATGGTGAAACGTTAAGTGCATAATGAATACGCGGTGTATGTCATGCCTACAAACCAAGGCCACACGGGACGTTCGCTCAATGGGATACCAAGCTATAACATTCCCTTGAGAGCAAATGGTACCGAGGACCTGGTCGCTAGTCATAATCGAGAATCGCTTACGGCTTCCGAGTCTAGATTGCTCGCGCTGTCGACTGCGTACTCGCAGTGATTGGACCCACAAGCTGTCCACCACCGCTGGTTCCAAGACAGGGATTGTAGTCACGAACATGCCTTAAGGCAAGCGACATCGCAGAACGCAGCCGGAGGTGTCTCACCATGTTGAACCCACCACTCAATCGTCTATCCCAAGAGCTCCTCGACAACATTGCATATCAATGTTCACAGCTCTTTAATGAACGCAAGCATCTTACCGCCCGCAACCTCGCTCTCGCCGATCGGTCGTTCACCGCAAGGTGTCAAATCCATATCTTCCGAGAGCTGTTTCTCGAAGACGATTGGGACGAGACGTTCAAGTCTATCGTTGAAAGGAAATGGAAGATTCTCGACGGCAATCCGTCCCTGGCGCGCCTCGTGCGTATCATCACATTCAACAGTGGAGATCCGAAGTACGACGCGATCTTCACCGACGTTAACTTCATGAAAATTATGGGTCTTATCACCCAGTTCGCGAATCAATTCCATACGCTACGCCTACAGGCGATTGGACAGAAGAACCTCCCAGGTGCAAGGCACCTCGGAACAAAACTAGTCCAGTCGGGTCTCGCGCAAACCTTGACGACGCTCTACATAGAGAATTGGACAAACTTTCCTCTTGATATCTTTTCCCTCTGCTCCAATTTAAAGGACCTCAAAGCGCACCATATCGTTCCCCGGGCACAAGCTCCTCTCGACAGTCGCAGCGATCTACTGAAACTGGAACGGCTCGAATATGACGATTCAGAAGAACTTATGAAGAAACTTCTTGGAATGCCCGACGTGCACAATTCCGCGTTGGTGACAGCATCCGGCACCGTACAAGATATCATTCTATATGATCCCATCGTACCGGATAGTAAGCTCTCTCTCAGATATCTCTTCTTACTTGGTTACTTATATAGTTTATTCAGGTGGCCGCTCACTCCCACTCGGGGAGTTTATCGATCTCAAATCAACAAAGAACCTCGAGGCCTTCACAGTGTCCACGATCATCAACTGCAGAGTCAAGCATCACGACGTCCTCAGAGATCTGAGTATCATTCTAGCTACTCTTCCCTCCCACAACCAGATGAGGATGTTCTCCCTCGATATCAGCGTGGTTGGGGCTCGACCATTCAAACAGTGCCTCGATGAAGATTGGGAAGGCATTTGCGCAGAAATCGTTCGCATCTCTGCGAATAAATCGTTCTCTTTTTCGCTATTCATCGGTGTGGAGTATCAGAGCCACACACGGAAAGCAGCGGGGGAAGGTGCCCTTTACGAGAGCATTGAAGGACGTATTCGAGCTTCTCTCAAGGATTATCCTAACGTCAACTTCAGTCCGCTCAACAACATCACCCGCTGGGAGCTCTTGTAGAATGTTCCAAGTAATCTGATTTGATCTTCCCGGTTAACTTAGGGGGGGAGGTTTTCTTCGCTCTGCTGTACTTGATACCAGTATCATTCTTTCAACTTCGATGCTTCAGAGCTGTCAAAATGTGGAGCACCTCGTAGTACGAGAGTAGCCGTTTCTTGGCAGTTCTTCAGACGAATAATTAAGCGAATTGAGTTAACTAGGCCTCAGGGGGTGACGAGTGGAGTAAAGACGTCCACTGTATCCGCATATCCGAATTCAACCAGCCGGATTCGTACAACCAACAAGCAGCCCTGCGTCATACCAAAAGATTGGTGCTGTTCGCTGGTGGTATGCCTGCTGCATTCGGAAGCCTAATGGATCCTAGGGAGGAGACGTTCCAGCCAGTGCCGCCGGTGCCCGCACCCACGGGTCCTATCCCCCTCTGGCCAGAGCCCTCTGTGATATAATTATCGGCTGACATAATGGACATGCGGACATCCTCTTCCAGCACTGCTGAGCCAGGTGTTGACGTCGCTGGTTCACAGCCATGCAGGTCTCGCGCGTCAACACTTCGGACATATCCCATTTCGTCTATACGAACTGAGCGCTTGCATTGCTAGCACGAAATAAAGCGGGGACAACCAACACTTGTCAAGAAAGTGGACTGAACTGAAATTCAACTAGTGCATTCTGCCTTCTTCCTCATTGAACGAATGAGCTGCAGGCCCGCATGCGATGCGCCACACTCGCGTTTATTACCCAAATGGTCCTTCGACTTCCTTTTCGATCGACGTTTGTCAGGTGTCCGATCACGGCCCATGTGAAGCACCACACGAGCGCCACGGCCCTTGTCGACATTCTAGGAAGCCCCATTACCCCTGACTTCTTCTCGTTCCACTGCCCAGATGCAGAGCAAAGCGTGCAATACTCCAGAGAGTTCATCATGAGCAAGGAATAACCTTGAGGAATATGTGCACCTCGAAGACTTTCGGATAAAAGCATCAGTGCACCCGCGCTCGAGAATTGAATATTTCCATCGCTTTGTCGGGCTAGGGCTCTGCTGTTACAATGTCATATACTTAAGAAGGAGTTGGCAAGACTCCTTCACACCCCCTCCAAAAAAAGGCGACAGACACTTTATAAATACTTCCATCCGTCGTGAAACACCTTGAGGCCTTGATCTTGAAGCCTAGGAAAGTTGGCAGTTCCCAAACGATTTGTAGTCCGAAAGAAATAAATCAGTATTAATCTCCTATCACTTCTATGATCCCGTCACCTTCAAGTTGATGAGACTCTTGAAGAAAATTTCATGTTTCATCCCATCCACCTCCCATCATGTACCGCTACCTGGAATCCGTCTGAAACACCCAATTTCGAGTTCTTACCACCTCATTTCCTCTGAGCACTCCAAGTCTCCAAGGAACTGAGTTGACTGGATGCGGTTGCCAAGACTTTGTCGGCCGCGTGGCTTTGGCAACAGGCCCGCCGCCCGGCT
>JANKHO010000997.1:0-13051 GCA_027627235.1 Agrocybe chaxingu | reverse complement strand
GACTGGATCCAGCGTGCGCGTGCTCTAGCCTGGCGGCCGCAAATACCCAACGTCGACAAGTACGGAGCCCAGTTCTGGCGGCTGTGGGCCGGGTTGCAGCCTAGCTGGAGGCGTGACGAGGATTGGGCATGATGCTAGGTGCAGTAGAGGGCAATTGGGAGCCGTTGAGTGTTGAGCGTGTTGGTCTCGCTCTTCTTTTGGGGCGGTATTAGGTAAGGTGCAAAGGACGCGTGTGGCGAAGGTGAAATGGCTGTTGGCGGTGAAGGATGTGCACATCGCGATCTCGAAGGTCAGCGAGCTGCTATCTCCCAGATGATTGCTCGCCATGTGCCTTCGTGCTTTTTTCCTGATGAAGTTGAGTGTCTCATGAATCACTTCTTTCGACCAATGGTTTGAACCTTTTTCGCAACCAGATTTCGATGAAAGTCATGGCTGTGGGTAGTTCAGGCCATATTTCGGGTCATTGATCGACATCAATATGTAACTACTAATTCCACATTTCAACCTTGCCTCACATTCTTGCGTCTACCCAAAAGGTATAGGATGCCTTCACTTTCGGTCTTGAGGAAATGCAAAGAAATCTGTGACGAGTTCCGTTATAGTCTCTGTCATGAGAATTTGAGTTCATTTTGTCCGGGCCGCCTCGTGCAGATGCTTTCAGATTCAGACAAAGAGGACTCGATCGTTTGTGGCGACACTACACACACACGAGGCTGTACGCGTCCGAGGTCGACCCACCCCTCCAGCCACAAAGGAAAGGCGTTGCACAAGGATCCAACAATGGAGGGTGGCCCTCGTTTGAACGCCGGCCCTTGTATAAGAGGACGCGCTCGTTCGCCCAGGTGGATGCCACTCATATCGTTCTTCCTTTCATCCATCCACTCTCCAGCCTACATAGAAGGTCTTGCTTCTGTATAACCTGCTTTTTCGAGGGGCTACGATTTCCCTCTCACGACCCCTGTAGCCGCGACATTTTGCGTCTGGAACGCTCTCTAAACGACCACGCTACAACACGATTTCCTCACTCAAGTACACTCAAATGTATCGCAGGCAGGACCCTCAATTCAGAAGTATGGAAGTCGACTACCCCGAAGAAAGCTCTCAACACACCCCCACAATTGGAGAGAGACGGGGAATCACTTTCAAGCAGGTCCCTCTCTCGTCCTCCGCTCATGCTAGCCAGCTCTCTCTTTCGGCCGCGCTCGCTCTAGACCCCACGCCACATAGACATGCTGCTCAGACAGCGTTGAAGCGCAAATCTTCGGAACCGCGTCTCCCCCACGGTCGCCCTAAGGCCTCGAGCTCAAAGTCTCGGACTCTCTTTGATGTGACGAGCGCCCTTTCGTTAACGGGCGGAGCCGCTCTTCGTGCACCAGCGCCTCCCACCGTCCCTGTTTCGTTGGGAGGATTTGGGACCAGAACGTCAGCCCCTCGCTCTCCGCCGAGGAGAACCCCTGGACGAAGCACAACCAAGGGGAGCGCGAATAGCAGCATGGGTGTGAAGGGACGGAGTCAATCGGTTTCGACATCACCTTCTGGCAAGAAGAAAGGTTCGCCGCTGAGCACCCGAACGGGCCGCACAATATCTGGTCCAGGAACTCCGTCGCCCAAGAGGAAACGGTCCACAGCTGGTAAAGATTCCGGGATCGAAGGAGTGAAGGGAAAAATTCGCCTGGCCTTTGGGAGGAAGTGGAAGGGAAAGAAGAACGAGGACGACTTGGACGGCATGCGAGACCCATTGATCAACTCGAACAGTTCAGACCTGCCGGAACTTCAAGGGAGAACAGGGTCTGAATGTCCGGCGCTGGAAGGGAGGAGGAGCATGCAGGGCGGGAACAACTCGAACATCGATGACCCATTTCAGGAAATCCAAGTGCCGCCAAAGTTGACTGTGAACGGCGTGGACACGGACGACGAGGAACCACTCAGTGGTGTGAGCCTCGATAGTATGAGCACCGAATCTTCGACCTCGATGAGTGTTTTGGAACCAGGTGCCATCATGCAGGCCGAACGCGCCTACAGTGCACGAGCGACGCTGGTCATGCTCCCTGGCGCAAATCCGCATACACCTCCAGATATGACCAGGAGTGTGGTGGAAGTATTCGTGGAGAAGGCGGAACTAAACGAAGGTTCTTCCACTGCACAATCACTGATGGGCGTCCTGGTCGACGTTCCGATGCGATCACCGTGGAGTCCCGCTATACCTATCACGCCCAATAAAGAAGAACAGGCTGTAGCGAGGAAGAACAAGTTGGAGAGGATGTTCGGAGAAGGGTCAGAAGAGGCCGTCGCTCAGATGAGTTGGGAGAAGAGGGAAGGACAAAAGCAAAATCAGAGTGCATCTTAACTTTTAGATCGTCGTAGTCATCCTACTCGTAGCCGTAGAAGATGGGATCATGTTTTATTTTTCTCTCGATGTAATTACCAGTAATGATCAAGACCACATAGTCGTCGCAGACCAGGCCCTCGTGCTCTTTTCTGAGGTATGTAGGTCGAACGAATTACAAAAGTCCGGCGGCGTTGTTATCCCATTTCTTTCCAGATGTCACTTCGGGGCCCTGAGCCGCATATGTATTCCTGCCGGCCACCTTTGTTGATTCCAAACAATTTTCAAGCCGTGCATGTTCTCCAAATAATCCTGTCTATTTCGAGACGTTGTTCTCCCGAGATCTAGAAGTCCAAGCTGATATCCACTCTCCATCCTCCAACGGAAGAAATGCTCGCATGACGTACGCAGCCCGTCGATCCTCAGCGTTTTCAGCCTTGGGAATAATCTTGGTTCGCAAGCGCGAGAGGCGATGCAAGGGAGTTTCACCAGCGCTTCGAAGGTGTCCACTGTGGTGTCCAAAGTCTCAATGTTGGGTAGCGAGGCGAGAAATTTTGAACATCGACACCGGGATTGCGTCTTTGAGTCATCTGTAGGTTTAATGTTGTAATGTGAATCAAGTCGCAAGGCGACAAGGCATTCGAATAAGTAAAAATGCGAGAGAAATCCCCTGCGTTGTCGGCGTAGAAGATGATCTCGGAGAGCGAGTGGCACTTGCGATATAGGGAGTATTGCCACGTTGGTACGTCACGTCGAAATTTAGCGTATGGTTTTTCCAAAACTTGGCATATGCCGAGAGGTTACGATGGATCATGGACGTTCCAAGTGATGAAAGAGGCATTTGGCAGCTCCCAGACACTACGCTCGATCGGCATTGTGGCGGGGCGTGGATATGACCTAAGAATACCGCGACTGGGAAGAGTTTATGGCATAGAGTAAGGTCCGATAATTGAGATAGTTGAACAATCGGGAGTGTAATTGAGGAAATTTCACTTTCTTCGATGGCTGAAAGTGCTTCGCGTAGGCTGAGAGATTCCAACGGTGGCATGCTCTTTAGTTGTTCGAGCCACATGGATAAGGGTGGTGACGCCTCGAGAGGTCCATAGACATCCAAAAGGCGTAGCTGGACGAACCATGCAGCGTTGATAAAAGTTGTGTGTTCAGCTCCGCGACATCGAAAAGACCACAATTTTGGAGCCACATCGCCGAATAATCGATCGCGGATTGAAAGTGGCTGTGTGCAACCGAAGCTCGACACCTGGAAGACCTTCAACGCTTTTGATGGCGCGCAGATAGGGTACCAGATCTTGCGGACCAGATCGTCAGATATAGACCCCATCTTTCATAATAGGAGGTTCAAATTCTTGATTCTGGACCAGTTCCGATGAAGAACGTCAGAAAAAATCTCGCGCACTTTCATCGCTGCTCGGGAACTGGCCCTTCACAGTGAGCAGAGCGTTTCCCGTGCGACGAACCATTTCTTCTCGCCATTCTCCACTAATGCATACTCGATATCAATGAGTTTTCCCCAGAGATACGAGGCGGAGAGGATGGGTTGGCGCCATGAATTGCAGACATGCGAGGCATCGCGAGTGATAGTCAAAGCGCGGGGTGCCCAGCGCGAGATGTATAGGTACGAGTTGAGATTATATCCATCCTCCTCTATATCCGCGTTCAAAAGATTTGCAATAGGACGCTCTCGTCAAGCTTCTGAATCTGCGAAGATCTTGAACTGCTGTCTGAATCGTTATCGTCTTCATTGTTGTCCGTCTTCATTGAATGTGTGATTTCTATCAGCGACAATCGATGCATTCAATTAGCTAAAGTGTTGAGAACACGCACGATAGAATTGGTTCAAAAGAGGATTCGACGCTCAATCTTGTATGATGGTTCAGTTCAAGAGAGTTGAAGCCTCCAGATGACCTCGTGGTTGGATTAGAAAGCGGATAAGATAAGATCCGACCACATCTGGCGGTATGTCCCGAACTCGAAATGATCCTCTGGGCTTGCCTCCTGCTCCGTGCAAGGAATACGACTCGCTTTGCTGTCGTGTTCTCGGACCTGTGACTTCTGATTTCCTCAAAAAAAAAAAAAGCTTTATCACGGTTGCCGTTTCCCTCGAAGTCCCCTTACGGTCGATCACTGTTACTTGGATTTAGACACATCCCTGTCGGATTGAGGAGATTTATGTCTCGTGATCCAACGATATGGAGCTGATTTGTTTATTCCATCACTCATCCAAGTGAAGGACGGGAAAGTCACCTCCATGGTTATCGCTCGCACGCCCCCGTGTCGTGGACGGTGAGTTTGGGACCGCGGCTGATAATCAGACATTTTTCGCTAGGTAGAGTTTGGAATCTGAATACGATTCGACTAGGAAATTCTTTCGACGCTTATGGGTTTCTTCGGGCTGCTCTTTCCGCATAGATCGCTGGGGCCCAAGCACCAAAAGGACTTCATTTGTGATCCAGTTTGCTTCTGAATTCAATTAGAAACTGTCGCGAACCGGAACAATGCCGATTTGATTACTGTTTTTCGTCGATGTTCTCATCTATTCTCAACCTCGTTGCCGGCCTCGTCTCGTTCACAATTTGGTAGATAACTAAGCTGTCTCTCTAGTATCTAGTCCCCGTCATTGCTTCTACGCTTTTCTACCCGACGAGTGGGAACGCGTCTATGACGATATGCCAAAGATATCTGGGGGGAATGCCTATAGAGACATCAATCTCACTGTTTCCAGAACTCCTGCACCGTCGTATCTGTTACCCGGCTCTTCCTTCCTCCTCTCCTTCTAACAAATGAAAGAACTCGAGGCGCTGGTTTAAAAGGCCGCAATTCCTTGGTCATATTTCTCTCAGGCTTGCTAACCCGTACTACAAGGGCCTTTCAATCATTGCATCAGGCTCCATCATGGCGTTCAGTTCTGCCCTTTATGACGAAGAAGACATGGATCTCGATGTAAGCTCCATAGAACCCTCCAGGAAATGTATAAGACAAGAGACGGGGAAATCGTAGCCCCGTGTGGCGTGAAAACTCAGATTGCCCACGATGACGGCCTGGATCCTAGGTCCCAAAATATATCCTAGGTCGAACGCCGGAAAAAACGGTTAACTTTAGCCATTTAGCGATACGAGCAGAGAGGGGAGCGGCTCTCCGTGAGCACCAATCTGGAGTGAATTTCTCAAGGAGCAACCTGCTCGCCATGGCGTGTCATGGGAAGAACATGTAGCTCTTTGCTATTCGGGGTGCGACGCTTAGCTTTCTCATAAGGACATCCCTTCCACATCGGAGACAGCGCTCGTGTCTTCCTCTTGTTCCCTTTCAGAAGCAATAGAGGAGACACTGGCTTTGTCATGGGGCTGAGGGGCCTCTAGAGCGGCCGCAAGATCACTCATTCTATTCGCTGTCCTTCAGAGGCCAACATCAAACTCAGCTGATATCGTTGACATTGACCCAGAATATAACGATAAGTGCTCCTTCTTTCGAAGAAATCAAAACGTCGTCCCAGGAATTGGTGGGTGTAACATGCAGATGCACGGCGTAATCTTCCGGTACGGACACTCGGGAGGACTGATGCCATGTGTATTAACGCCGGGTAGATGGAGCGTGTAAGTATGAGTGACTAAGCTACGAATGGTGCCCAATAACAGGGATTCGAGTTCTCCTCTCAAGACGGAAGTCCGAACGCTGAAACACAGTATGCTGATATCAGAACTGAGGAAAGAGAGATATGGAGGCTGTCACAAGGCCAACCAATTTGCGATCATGGAAGCTCACACCCGGCTCAGGCCACTGTACACTGTACGCCCCGCGACCGGCAGATTCCTGATCGAAACGTTTCCACGCCGTCTGTTATCTGGTACACAAATTTGGTTTCAAAAAAATTGCACTCGTCTTGAGAAAGAAAGCCTGCCTTTGGCATTTGCTGAGAACGTGAGAGCATCCTTGAAGCACGAAGCGTTATCCCATCATATCAGAACGATAAATACCTGCCAGGCTGTCACAGGTGGGACGAATGGTAAAATTGTATATAACAACCTCATAAAATGACAGCAATCAACATTACTTGGCGACTAAAAAGAGCAGCCTAATGTCTAAATGTGTTCGCTTCTTACCGTAACTTACGAGAACATTAGCTATATGGATAAGGAGGTAGTGTGCCATTTTCTGTCGATTCCTGATATTGCACCTCTTTAATCACGTTCATCAAACCAGATCGCTGAACGGATTAGGCGCCCGTAATGTCGCATGATAAGTAAGATAAGATTACGTATAAACGCCCCGAAATGATCCGCACCCCTAACTAAGATTTCTTTCTCTATACTTTTCAGCAGCTTTACACCAGCCGTTCTTGGGTGCAGAAACGGATTCTTCTCGTCGCAATCGGTGGTTATCCTGTCTCTATTTTACCCATACTAGACTAGTCGAGCTCGCCGATATACCCGGGTCTGAATTGGTTTCCTTCGGACTCGGCCTGGGCAGGACCTGAGTATATTTGCATGATTAAGCATCTCGGGAAGGCGCCGTGTGAGTTTGATGAGGCCCTCTTGCGATTCTTACATCGCCTCGCAGAGCAGAAACCGTCTTATCTTTTTGAATCTCCTCAGTGGAGCGTTTATTGCGAAAGGTTGGTTGCATTGTTTCCCCCCTACCGCTCTTTCCCGACTGTCTGCCACCTAACCATGTTACTACCAGCCGCCTCCTCGGATGTCCGGCTGTTTTGAAATGTATACTGTCACTTGTGGCTCATTGCTTGAAATGCCGATGCTGCAAGGCGTGCACCCACTCCACCGTCTTCCGTTCCGGCTTCGGTCCCCGTTTTCTGGCTGCAAGGCCTCAATTGTCCCCTATCGATATTCACTGGAAAGAATATCTAACGCCTTTCGACCACATTTCACCGCATGCTCTTGCTCTCTCGAAGATCTTACCCGAGTCCGTTCTTGGAACAATTGAGAATACCAAAGCTTCAACTACAGCAGCTTTACCAGCCGTTATTCTATGTTCCCATCTGCTCCATATGACTTCTTTGGCAAGCTTATGAGCGACCATGGTGGAACTCGTGTTCGTCACCTGGTACAGATACCAATTGGAGCCTAGCTTTCGCCGGTACGATATCGGCGACCAGAGATCTGATCTTGTGATTCCTCCTCTTGCCGTCCCATCTCTGACCTCAGGGCTTCTGCCTATTGTATCACCGCCGAAAGGGAGAATAGAAGCGACACGAGCATGGACTGTGATATGGGATGAAGGCCATGAGAACGCACAGCAAGGTGTCTCGTAAAAGTGGGACAGTTTTTCCCGTGCCGAGTGCTGAAGAACGCTGAATGTATGGGAGATTTGATGTCAGGTGGAGGGGCGGTGGTCTGTTGTTACTCGTGTGGTGCACGCACGCCATCGTCAAATTTGTACTGAGGGGTTGAAGCCGTCGTCCTGCCGCCGCATCTTCTCTGTTAATTTCGGCCGAGTTAGTGTGAACTAGTCCACATTTTCGTATATTCAAGGCTCAGCTTTTTTGTCACCTTGGGACGCATGGTATTCGTCCTTTATCTGGTAAATTTTCATGGCCATTGAGTCGCTGAACTTCAAGGCCTTCAAATAAAGGGCTGCTCGTATGAGATGAGAGCAAGACGAGAGCCAACTCGAAATAGAAATTGCACGGGAAAAATGGGCAATCTCCCACAGCAACGACAGTCAGAGGAGTCTCCGCCCTTACAGCTTTGACTCATAGTATTTAGCTCAGATAACGGCGCATCAGTTGTTCAATCTATCACTGCATTTCCAGTCAGAAGTGGAGTCGAACAACATCATACCCTAGGTAATTGATGGCCAACTAGATGTTGTCGAAGACTGTTGGGCGGGAGTGTGATCCTTCTGTTGGTGTCACCGAGAAGTCCTTTATACTCGGCGAAATCCTGGCCTTGAAAGATTAGTTGCGACAAGATGAAGAGCTTTCTTCACCGTGAAGCTGTGTTTTTTGTATTTGACAGTGCCTCAAATCCCGCAATGACCTTATCGGCTGTCGGGGATTCGATCTGGAATTCCGCTGTGTTGTGACTGATGAAGGGAGATTTCGAACGGCGTGAATTAAGAGGTACTACTTCGTCACAAATATCATGCCCCACCGTTGGCTATTCTTTGGCGGTGGGAATACTGCTCTTTCACACGTTCATCTGAATGAAACGTTATCCGCAGCGAACAGGCCTCGTGAGTGATTGAGGCAGTTTGACCTACGACTCATGGGAGAAAATCTCTTCTTCAGGCCCACGAAACCTTTCGGTGAGATGATAGCACACCAGACCCATGGCTCCACGTTTGCTGCGGAAGAAGGAAGGGATTCAGAGATTAGCGACCCCAGTCCCGATTCCCAATGATATCGACCAACTGTGGGCGGCTCTGTGTCGACCGGTGGTTGGAGGTCCTTGGGTTCAGGTTTGGAGCCAACGCCGTGAGAATAAAGTTCTCTTCTCAGAGGTCACCTGAATGGGATGGTAATCGACGTCTAGCTCCGGGCGACTCGAAGGTTGTTCCCCCCTGAGCAACAAAGCCGTGCTAGCGTCGCTTTGCCTTCATTGCGAGGACGCAACTAGGCGAGCTGGATCCGCGTACCCCCGTAAACAGAAGGAGGACGAAGGAAGGTGATTAATAAACAAGCCAAAAATAATACGCTAATATGATCGCATTTTTAATTCGGAGCAGATATTCATAGTTGCTCACCGGCACCTCTCGACTATGCATTCTATGAGCATAATGTGCAGGTGCTGAACTTACGGCGGGCACTGGTGCGGGAAATAGGGAACCGTCGGTTCGTACACGAAGGAGGGAGCATATACTATACACACTCTCAACCTATGTTTACACGCGACCCTCTATCGTCGATTTGGATGACTTCAGTGTGTAAGAGGCGAGGTAAACCCCGGGCCCGGTCGGTTGAATAAGAAGATTGGTCAATGCAACATATGGTTGACTTTTGGCGTCATGTGTGAACCCTGCCAGTGGGTCGAATTTCGGAAATTCTTGGGAAGAAAATTAAACTAACGGCAGAATAACTCTTTAGCATGAAACCGTGGCTTATCTCCCAGATCAGTAGCCTTGACATGCATGGTTAGGTGGAACACTGTATCGATATGTTTGTCCATGATATGAGCCTTCTCAAACCTCTCTCCGCCTCTCACCAAGTGACATTGCCCCCGAGCTTCGCAGGAATCCTACGTTTTGCGTTGAATCCTACGTCTAAGCGAGCCTACTGAATTGATGAGGCCATGAAAAAGCGTCGTATACTCTCTCTCTGCTGCGCAAATGCGACGTTCTCGAGCTAGTGCCATTACACTTCTCCGATTCTCCGGCTTCAGTAGCCATAAATACTTCAACGCGCATAAGCGAGCGACAAATCCAGCGCAAGAATAGATCAACAGCCGAGCCAGAAATAGCTGCAAGCTTCTGTACTTCTCAACATCCGTGCAACCCATCCAGAGCCGTGCCGGGTCGCCGCCCCTAGCCGAACGCCACGCATATCTGGGCACGTCATCACCGCGAACGTCGAAGCTCCATGTTTACCCGTATCCCCTGTTGGTAACTTGGAGGTCTTGAGACGTGGGATGCCAAACTATGTCCCATGCCGTGCGCCTGGTAGCACGCTGAGACCGCGTTTGTGACGCGTGAGAGCTCTCGTCGCCCGTGCGCTCGTTGGCACCTAGACGAGGGCGGATCAAGTCAGCAGCGAAGGCGAAGTTCAGCAGCCCGCAGATTGTGGCGCACGCGCTAATTGTAAATTTAAAGCTGCGATAATAATAATATCAGCCAAGCGCCAAGCACGCTACGGTTGGAGACGGCGAGATGAGAGGCGATCCCTCATCAGACCGAAGTCAAGGATTCGCGCACCTCGGGGGAGTGAGGATAAATGGGGTGGCCATGGATTGGATCTGACGTCTCCATTGGGTCGAGATATCAATATCGATGGGGTTTCACCAGTGCAATGGCAAGCATGCAGTGCAGTCTTTTTCTGGAATTGGGATATATTTACTTGTAATTGACGTGGGTGTGGACCTGGACGTCGCGCGGCCCTTGCTGTGCACGTCTACCTGAATCCGGAGACTGTCCTGTCATTCTGTTTGTTCGTCTCTATCTCCTTATCCCTATCCATCAACGTGAGCGATGCCACCTCCAAGTAGAGTATCCACAATCCGTGAACCCTCTTTGTGCCCTGACGGCCAAGCAGGAGGACGCGGCGAACTCACGTCTCCCCATTTGCTTAGCGACCCTTTATCCTTGTCTCGTCCTTGGGTGACTCACCGCTTTCACCCAGGCGGAAACCTTAAACACCTCCAGCGCTGGTAGCGATGCCCAAGCATGTGGAAGCCTGTGGTTCTGCACTCACGCTTGTCCGATGGGTGGAATCCTCGCAAGGTGATTGGATGGGGATGACAGAAGCTTGTCCTGTGGGAGAGACGAAGTGGCTGGAATGGCTTAAGGGCCTCAGGCGAGGAGGCGTGATCACGACTCGTGCTGGGGTGGTGTTGTGCCGTTGATAAGGATGTAACGGATAGCTAACCGCGGCATCTCGCTGAATTGAATGAATGAAGAAGGAATTAGTGAGCGAGCGAACGGTCGGTTAATTATATTGGAGAGGACGGTTCTAGGTAAGGAGTATTTCGATACCCAGCTGTTTATTTCGAGGTATCCATATGCCTGGGGACGTCATTCCGCTCGCTTAAATTTTAAATAGAGGAAATTCGCTGAGTGGGAAATAGGGTTTTATTTTTATTATACGTGTCCGATAGACGTGCGGTAGAAACAAGATTCGACGCATCCGACCGCACACCATTGATAGGTCCAGAATACCAAGACATACCACTGCGCCGATATTTCGGGAGTCCTTCCGCCTCCTACACGTCCCACGTACACGAACAGGAAATGGATTTTATCTCACCCGTTGACGCTGGACCAGAATAACGAAGTCGGAACCTTGAGACATCTTGCCGTTCGCGACCACCAATCCATGTATCAAAACTGATCCATTTACAGGACTAATGCGATGGAATCCACAGAGCTCGAAATTGAGTTTGGGCGTCAGAACCTGTTCGCATTCGTCCTTCTTTCTTTCTATCGGGAGAACACGCGCTGAAACCTGAAAGGCAACCTCCTGTGGGCGATGCGGGAAAACGAGGGAACACTCGGAGGATTTTATTCCGAAACTTCCTTCCGATAGTTCCCAGGTCGCAGTTCGAATCAACCACCCTGCCGCTGCATCACATTCAAACTTCAAGAACTCCACGACGAAGATGCGGGCGTCTTCTTGGCGCACCTTCATTCTTCGAATTTCGTACTAGTCTGTCTTCATCTTCAAAGTGCTATCTTGCCTTTGTTCGCCAGTTTGATGTTTGGAAATCCGATGTCTGTTCTGTTGTATTCCGTTCGAATTCTACCAATGGAATCCCATCAGTGGACGAAGGTCACCGCGTTGATGCGAGGATCTCGCAATGAAAAACGGGAGCCATCGCTTGCAGGGGAGCTTCTCTGGAATCCGGGTTTCCAGTTGGGAGCTTTAGGGTCAGGTTCCATTCCGTTCCCTGAATCTTCTGTCAATTGAAAATTCTCTCGACGTCTGACAAACGGTAAACACGAGTAGCAAATGAAATCAGGGAGATGCACTGGCAGACGCAGAGAAACCACCCTGGAACATGGGCGATTGGAAGGAACGCACGCATTCACCAATCAATCAATCGTGAATTGAGCAATTGAGATGCGCACAAATGCCCATTGCCCAACTGCCCCAAACCCAATAACCGTCCACCCGCCTATCAACTTCCACATGAACGCGAGGATTGGGGCCAGCAAGGCCGATGCCGAGCCTCGTACACCGGACGTAAAGTCGACGGAACCTTCAGTGTCTCTGTCTGTCTTTCATTGACAGATGGGGTGCCGGATTAGGACGGATTATGACATGAGACGGGCGCTTCGCTGAGTTCTAGACCAGGGCGGCGAACACTGCAGAGTGTTTGTTCCTGTGCTTGACAACTTTTACTTCCTAGAACCTTGAATGCAGAAAATTTGACAGAAGGAAAGGATGGAGGTTTACGACACTGACGTTTGGATTACAGGCCAGAAGACCGCCTTCCGTTACGAGAGGTTCATGTCGGTGCTTCGAGCTTTGCGCTTCGTGCTTCTTGGTCCCTGACTAGAGTCTTTTCTGTAGAGAGAGGCGTGGTGTGCCGCAAGGTGTGTAGAGCCAAGAGGGAAAAAATCATCCAGGTGTATTTGAGTTGTGTCGTGATTCGTTTATCTGGAACGAGGCAAGGTGAGAGTGTGAAGAAGTGAAGTTTGGGAATTTGAACGGGCAAGGCTTTCGATAGAAGCATCGATGAAAACATGAGCGAAATTTGATACGCTGGCAGGGACTAGAGAGAGGCTAAGAGACACTTACCTTACACACCTACACCCTTCGCGGCAGGCCTCATATCTCATGGCTCCTTCCGCGACACTACCGCGAGCAGGCAGAACACAACGTGGGTGAGATAAGGTGTGGTCGACAGCGTGCACGGCACTTGTTTACTCTATCGGCGTCTCGCGGTGTTCATAAGGTCTCTCTATTTCCCTATACCCCCCGAGTTCAAGTTTCTCCTGGCGCTAGTAAAACTAAGTAATAGCACGGTAGCAGAAAGAGAAAGCGCTTAGACACGGATATTAGCCTTCAGATAGCGTACCTCCCACCTAGTCGGTGCTCCGTTT
>JANKHO010000996.1:0-13054 GCA_027627235.1 Agrocybe chaxingu | reverse complement strand
TGCCGCCTCGCCTTCGGTCTTTTCCCACGGATCGCCGAAAGCTCGACGTCACACTGCGCGACTTGAAGCTTGAGTAGCTTGAGTATTTTGCGGATCGCACCTGCATCACGCCGCCTTGCAGGCGATCGAAAAAAATTCAAACTCATGATGTTTATTCTTCCTTTATCCAGAACACATTGATGATGAAGGTGTGGTTCTGGCAAGTAAATTTAGGGGGCTCGCTACCTACCTCGACCCACATTTCGCCGTGCTCGATGCGCCCACCGCCACAGAAAAAAAAGTGAAAGAATTAATAGGTTTCCCAGGTAGGCAGCCGGTGCCTGACGCTATTATAGTTACCAACGGCCGGATTTGTCGGCCGGAGAGCCGTTATTCCTTTGTGCCTCCCGTAGGCAGACCCCGACACCTTTTATCTGTTGATGGCAGTCGATCAACGGTGATCTTGATATCCTCCATCCACCTCTTCTCGTTCTCCTTTCCCCAGGCTCTTTCCTCATTCTTCTAGCTTGATAACATGGCCCAGGAGGTGAGTTTGATACTCTATATCCTTTCGCACTGCTCATCATGCACTTATAGACCCAGTGGCGGGGCTATAGGCCGAGGCCATATAAGCTTTGTGTTGGCGGTTGCGGTGGTCTCTATGAGCATACCCTCGTCGAATGATTCGTTCTAAAGCTCCCATTAAGGCGTCGGGAGGACTGCTTTGGCCGATCGGTTTGCCTTCCACCGTTTCTCGTATGCTCCCACCACCGAAGGTATGTACATTGGCCAACAAGTACCCGAGAGAAGCGATATTCTAATATCCTTTCTTTATGTATCTAGAGATAGAGACGTATTACAGAAGGAAAATTATTATTGACGATGAGAGTGCTATACTCGACATTCCCAATACCTTTTGGCCTCACAGGGGAGACATGTACGTGTTCTTGGCTATACTCTCCTCTTTTTCTTTGGAGCAAGCCTGTGCGTTTAGGCGGCGGCGCTCCCGAAAATTGGGACACCCCAAGCTATTTTCTAATTTCAACTCCTTTTTTAATTTGCTTGGTTTTGGTTACAGGGGTGGATATTACGGCTTGCATGATGTGCATATATACAGGGCAGTTGGTTTCCTGCTTGTGTACTCAATTGACTCGCGCCGCACCTTCGACGAAATCGAAGGATTGTATCGAATTATCTTCCGTAACAAGGACGAAAACGCGTTTCCTGTCGTCCTTGTAGGTAACAAGTGCGATAAGCCACTAGACGAGCGTCAGGTTAGCACAGAAGGTATATGGTTCCACCCACCAATATTTACGGGCCAATTCACTCACCACGATCTCCAGAGGGTATCTGCCTAGCAAAATCTCTCGGATGTCCATTCTTCGAGACGTCGGCGAAGGATAATACCAATGTCGACGAGGCTTTCAGTGAGCTTGTTCGAGAAGTCCGAAGGTACGACAAGGTTTGTAGTGACTCAATGGTTGCTTGTCGTTCGGTACCTCTGATTTTTTACTTCTAGGAGCGGGTAACTGCGCTCGCTTACGGAGATCAGCCCGAAGACTTACCCGCCAGTGGTTGCGGTGCTCGTTGCGTTATTGTCTGAACTCTCATATTGCATACTCGCTCCCGGGCCTGTTTTCCTTACGCATTATTTCTCTTTCCTTCTGGACCTCGTATATTCACGCCGCTTATATGCATATAGCTGAAGTGATCGGGTGTGGCGCAAGTGTGGCGTCGAAACTTGTTCTTTGGGAATAATTGCGATGTGCTTCTTCCTCGCCAGAAAGTTCCCTACTTGATTATAGCTAGCTCGACAGTGTAATTATCTCTTATACACTCGTGATGGATGTCCCGAATCCGACGGAGAGGGCAATTTTCGTCACGTGTTTGGACGGGCACAGGGGCAGTGCTTGGGCGGGTTTGTCGGCTACTTGTTTCTCCTTGCCATCATCCAGTTCTCCCTTTTCTTATTTCTCCTGTTTATATATTTTTCGTTACAGCTGAATGATATGAACGAGGAGGTAGCTTTTATCTACTATAAATTCATTGGCGCTTCTCATGACCCATTAGACTCAATCGAGGATTCGGAAATATAGCCTATCTGTTGTCGGTTGTGACGGTCTCTTTGGGCACATCTTCGCCGAATAATCCGTTCTGAAGCACTCTTTAAGGAAGTGGGAAGTCTTCTTTGACTACTCGTTTTACCTATGAGCGCTTTTTGGAGGATTTTGATCCCACCATCGAAGGTATGCCAACCGACAAATAAGACTCGCAGAGAAACGATATTTTGCTAATACTCTTTTTTACGCGTCTAGACGTATACAGAAGGATAATCTTTATTGGTGATGAAAGTGCTTTTCTCGACATTTTGGATACCTCTGGAGGTCAGGAGGGGTACACGTACGTGTTCTTAGCCATTCTCTCCTTTTTCTGTGGAGCACGCTTGTCTTCAAGCGATGGTGCTCGGGCATATTGGGACTGCCGGGGTATTTTCCGATCTAACGAATTAATTTCCCTACCGCAGAGGGGTGGCCGGCTTGCGTAATGGTCATATACGCGGGATAGACGGTTTCCTGCTCGTGTACTCCATCGGTTCACGCTACACCTTTGACGAAATCCAAGCCTTCCATCAAAAAATTCTCCAGGTCAAGGATAAGAGCTCCTTCCCTGTCGTCCTCGTAGGTAACAAGTGCGATATACACCAGCGCGAGATTAGCACGGATGGTATGTGGTCGCACTCTGTGAGATTCACGCACTTCCCTACTCACCATTATGACTATCACCAGAGGGTACGGCCCTTGCAAGTCTGCTCGGATGTCCGTTCCTTGAGACGTCGGCGAAGAATAACATCGATGTCAACGAGGCCTTCAGTCGACTTGTTGAAGAAATTCGAAAGTACAACAAGGTTCGCAGCACCCTAGTTTCTGTTCAGTATGTCTGATATTTCCTTCTAGGAGCCGACAACCGTGCTTGCAAGTAGAGGTCCACACGAGGACGTGCCTGGCTGCTGTGCTCGCTGTATTATTGCCTAAATTCCCATATCGCACGCGCACTCCCTGTGCAATCTCCCTTGCGCACTTCACATGATATATCCTGGGTTTATCTCCATTTCTCTCTCTCTGGTTATTGTTTGTCGTTTATATGGACTTAAAAGTCTTACGGTGGACTGATGTGGCGCACTGAATGTGGCGCAGAAGGTGCTTCGGGGATTTATTAAGTAGTTTCGGACCGCTCTTTTCCGGTCGCACAGTGCATGAGCAACATGGCTGCAGCTGACTTGAGCCCTCGACAGTGTAAGTACCCTAAATACGCTCATGAACGATTCTCAGATATGTCGGAGAGGATTATTGCGCACACGTGCTTGGTGCGCAAGGTCGGGTTTGTCCGCCAACACCCGTCTCCATCATCCAATTTCTCCTTTTTTTCTTCCCCCTGCATACTTCTTTCGCTGTAGTCCGACATATGGGCAAGGATGTGAGATGATTTACTACATAAAGATTCGCTACTGGATACTGATAGTCCACTAGGCTCAACCACAAGAATATAACCTATGTGTTGTCGGACCGGATGGTCTCTCTGAGTATATTCTAGTCGAATCACTCGTACTGAAGCACGGTTCAAGGCGTCGGGAAGACTGCGCTGCCTATCCAGTTCACCATGAATATTTTCGGGGAGGAATACGATCCTACCATCGAAGGTATGCCAACTGGCCGATGGGCGCTCCAGAGAACCAAAATCATCCTCAAACCTTTCTTCGTGAATATAGATGAGTTCAGCAAGCAAATTGTGATTGACGATGAACCCGCCCTGCTCAACATCTGGGACACCTCAGGAAATCAAGAGGGATATACGTGCGTGTTTCTAATTATCCCCCTTGGCTCTTCATTGGCGACGACGTGGTCGACCCTTCCATCCCGTGAACTCACGTCGTTATCATCACAGGGGAATCAATAACATGCGGCTCATGGATCTGCGAAAAGGGGACGGTTTCCTCGTATATTCGGTCGGCTCGCGATATTCCTTAGACGCAATTGACGCCTTCCATAAGAGGATCCTCGAGGTCAAGGATAAAAGCTCTTTCCCTTTTGTTCTAGTAGGTAACAAAATTCCTCGATCGTGAAGTTAGCACGGACGGTACGTGGCACGCTCTATAATATGATCTGTATGCACTTCCCCACTCACCAAGGTCACAATGGACAGAGGGCGCCCGCCTCGCAAGTCTGCTCGGATGCCCATTCATCGAAACCTCGGCGAAGGATAGGGTCAACGTCGAGGAGGCTTTTAGTGAGCTCGTTCGTGAAATTCGCAAGTATGAAAAGGTCCGTCGTGGTTTAATCTGGTTGCTTGTCTGGTTATCGAACTTTCTGACTTGACCTCCAGGAACAACAAATCGCTGCGAAAGCTGCAGAGGGATCTAGCGGTGCGGATAACCGCGAAGATGCGCGTTGTGCTTGCCGTGTTGTCGTCTGATTTTTTATTCTTTTAAAATACTATCTGGTTCTACTTACCGTTTGTGCTGTCCCCATTTGCGCGGTGACTTCTCACCTAGTGGTGCAACACCCTACTGCCTTACGATGTCTGTTAACTCGGGCACGAAAAGGGATAGCATGAAACGGCGCGCCTACGCGCCAGCAATGATTGGCAGACCTTTGACAAAAGCTTAGTAGGAAGAAACATGTTCCCCATATTGCGGGCGATGAAGCTCGCATTCCGCCCCAAGGACGTGTCAATGTACGTCTACACTGCACAGCTGTCTTTGATCAAGATGATGTCCAGGCTTTTAAATTACGCCTTGAGGACTCCAACTATTGAAGTATTTTATGGCAAGTGTGGCGTCCTTTTTTGATGGAAGCGGCAACTCGAAGCCTGGCTTTATTTATCCTTCTAACCGCTTTGAGTAGCACACGACTCAAGGATACTCGATTCCGTAGAAGTGGCACAATTTTATGTTCATGACAGTGTTCCATATGTACAAGATGTTAGTCTCTACTTTAGGCGGTGCCTTTAATGCCATCCTTAACTGCCAACCAAGCGGGCCTCGAAGAAAGCTCGGTAAACCACCTGAAGGGATGAAATTTCAAAATGAAATTGAAATTGCAAATTAGGTGAGATCGGCGGTTGCCTGCCAAGAAAAAAAAAACAAGAACACGAACCTATTTACGTTGGGCTTCGTCTCGAGGACGTTGGTACCAGCGGCTGGGAGCAAGGATCCATAAGGAAGATGGTACAGGTCGGCCAAGGTCAGTTCCTATAGTTCCGATTGTTCTGTAAGCGTCTCATCCGAGGTTGAACCTTATACGAGGACCCACATCACCAGCAAGATACTTCTGCTTGCCCAAAATGTTGTCATACGCATCCAACTTGGCAGTGAGCGTGGCCAAAAGCCTATCATAGGTGGCTTGATCGAACGTCAGGCCGAAATGACTGGATTCAAAAGAAACCTCAGTGACGTCCTGGATGAATCAAATCGCGACGCACGGCTTGAAGAGCTTCTCAAACACCAGCTTGGCGGCGTTGTCGTCGAAGTTCGACATTTCGACCGACGACGCCTGTTGGAAGAGCGCGGCTGCTTTCAGCTCGGTGGGAAGGAGGCCCTTCGTGCCCTGATCCGGGTACTTGGCGGCGATGTACTGGCAGACCGCGCGACTCTCGTAGAGGATGAAACCGTCGTCGTCCTGCAGCCATTGGTCAATACCAGGGCAAGGGAGATGACAAGGAGTGAATAGGAGAGATCGTGAATACAAAGACTTACGATGTAGGGCACCTGGCCGAAAGGTTGGTGCTTGACGAACTCGGGCGCTTGTGCTCACCCTTGGAGAAATCGATGGCATGGAACTCGAAGGGGACCTGCTTCTCGTGGAGGACCAAAGCAACGCGCTTAGTGCAGGTGGAGATCGGGCTGCCGTAGAGTTTGAGGACCATTGTTTTCAGAGGAGGTGCTTGGAGGGTTGGTGGGGTACAGTACTGTATTGTTCCATCCTGCGGAATGTTCTGGTATTTATATTCTTAGCGAGCATTATCGGAATGCATCTGGGTGAGAATTTATAGCCTCAGTATGTCCTCCTATCGTGATCGCGTTGATCTCGCTTACAGGGGGAGCGCCACGGTGACCATATGATGCGGAGAATCTGTACTCAATGTGGGTGCTGACTTAGACGGCGACAACCAGCTCTTGGAGTGCTCGACCGATGAACCTGTTCCTCGATGCAGAAATCGAGGACTAATGCAATACGACTCGGTCGTTTCCAACATACTAACCTCCGAGATCACCTAAAGGGGACAGCGGCACCAGCGACTGAGATAAAAACAGTGGCACCGGCAATTCTAAGCCCTATTCCTGTGGATGGATGACGAGAACAGTAGCAAGTTGATTACGTTGCAGCCCTGCTGGCCCTGTCACCCGACATGAACTAGAACAACTTCTTACCCTATGCACAAACCTGCAGGTTGCGAAAATATTGGGATGGCGTAAAACGAATTGATCATTCCAAAGACTTCACGTGATGACTTAGGCAGCAAGCGTGGTCAGGCTGACAGTCTGCCTCGCCACTGTTGGGAAGGTAGTCGTGCGTTCCTTGTCGGATGTGCCCTCGGCGCCGTGTGTGCTTACGACTCCGAGGAAAATTCCAGAAGATAGGCCCATAGCATGTGCATTACACAACCGATAGCAACCCTTCATAGAGCATCCTACATGTCGACGAGTCTCAGCCTGAGCGGGGTGGCCAGTGCCCACGGTTTCCGTGGGGAAGACGGGCAGTCGAAGAGGGGTTCAATCTTCATCCGGTTTCTTGACAAAGAATCGTCAAATATAGCAATCGGAGTTCAAGTGTAGGTCCTTGGAAGCAAGTTTCCTTCATGGTGCAGAGAATTCGAATCATTATGCCCGTACGGCATTGTTGATGAATTTGCATAGAAGGAGAAGGCTGCAAGCCCGCCATTATACGGAATGGCACGTCTTTACATAGTAGATTGGTAAACTTCCTTGTCGCCCTTGCAGCTACAGTTTCCTCCAGGTTATGGTATAGGGCTGATGTGAGAGCAACAAGACGTTAACGTTAGAGTTGGAGAAAGAACCAACAGACATTTGGACGCAAGCCTATTGTGGACCTGAGCGGCCCGGCAAAAGGGCTACTGCACGTGCTCCACCCCACGCGTCACGGTCAAGGACGAGTCGAGTCTCGACGATATTCTGCCCTTCCAAACCCCCAAGATCTATGCGCAAAAAAAGGGTATTTTGTTGTCCCAAAAACCCAGTGCGATGGGATAACTACCTCACGGGCCCTGCAGGACCGTATACGTACTTTGTCCTGCTTGCGGATATTCTCATCTCCGTTGGTGTGTGTGTTTCTGGGAATTCTAGGTCCTCCTTTTTTTGCTGTTCGTACCACTAACGGTAACCCATGAAACGTCCAGTCGACGTTCACAATGTTGGATCTTCGTAACACATTATCACGATGCAATATGTGTCTTGATCCTCATCCACTATGACCACGGCGTCACCGTTAAGCCCGGCCTTCTAGAAGATCAACCACGCGAACCTAGGAACCACGCGAGACTGGGTTTCTGTGGGCGAAGAAGGGGAACAACAAGGGGAACAAGCCTCTCACAGGTGGAGCGAGATGGACTTCGAGGAGCGTGAAGATTGCGCCTGCAACAAAGACAAAATGTTGGAAACGTAATGAATTGCGTCCAGAGGTGTGTCCGTCACGTTTGGCAGCCTTTTCGTTCTGTTTACGTGTTTCGTAGAAAGAACGCACCGCTTCAAGATATGCAATGGATTTCCCCTTGTGCTCACGGTGTGTTTTATTCACTTGAAGCAAAGGATTTTGACAACTCTTACGGTGGGGGGTATATTTACACCAGGACGTTCGTCAACACAGCTCTAGCGCATGAGAACCGAACCGAAAGCAGGAACATCGTCGATTCTTCTTCAACATCGGAGAGGGTGTATGTCTACTTTCTTTTATTTCTTCATTCCTCTAACCCCAGGCCTAGTTCAGTAGCAACACCCTTCTTCTCGTGCTATATACCGACGATTTCTCCTAGGAAAGACAGGAAGGACACGGGCCACATCAATGCTTTTAACAGGGCGAGATACTCGCGGACGAGGAGGATGATGAGGTGTAAGGACGATCTATTTAGAGATCTAGTAACCATTGCGTGAGTCCATGTCGCTATCTTCGCTTCTATGCTACCCGCTTTCGTGTTGCATCTTTCTCTGCTGTATGGTGACATCCGCCGGGGCTAGAGGACGCTTTGAGAGGGCGACGCTGGGCTTCTCGGCGCAGAGTCGTTTTCTGGGAAGTAGTGTGCCATATGTATGTCCAGCTTTTCCATCGACACCACGAATCAACACCCCGATTAATGGTGCTCTTATTCCTTGATCCGAACGTTATTCCTTCCTCTGTTCCCTTTCTGTTTTGTTGCTAGTACTGACTCCCCTTCGCATAGATTTTACTTCATGGCATAGAGTAGACCCACACACGGTTATGTCAGAGCTCTATAACATGAAGCGCTTCGGTTATCGAAGGAGCATTAAAACCTTAGCTCTTGAAGATGGAAGTTGATGAATTGGCTTGATGTCACTTACGTAGGCCCCGTTCTCCAATTTACATGGTTCGTTGAGCCGTTGGGTGGTGGACCTATCAAATGGTCAGTTACTTTCCACTTCTCCCATCTAAGACGGCCCACGTGCCAGACAGATTCAAGCATGCAGCACTATTCGAATACTGCTCGTCCCGCCCCAACTCATATTAATCTCCATCGGCGGACAGAACTCGCCTTTTCCACACATCGGTGGCAGGCCCACAGTCGTTTTGGCTCTGTTAATTTCCGAGAATTCTTCTGTTCCAGTTCGTGGGGAGAGTGCGAAAGCGAAGGTGGTAGACCCCTATAAGGCTATACCTCGCGGGAACGCGGGCCGCCTTTCCCGGGAACTTCCGGCCGACGCAAACTCTTCAACTTTCACTCTCTTCATCAAACTTGCACCGCAACTACGACTCTTGCACTCCTTGAACGACTCTAGACTTCAATAAGACCCATTCCAGACTGCATGAGGCTTACCCGGTGACATGGCAGCTTTCGACTCGGCACCGCTTTATGGTGAGACCAGCTGATCGCGTCATCTCGCATAATCTTCCCCACCAGCAGCCTACATCCTTCCAGTGAGTATATTTGACACCTCTATTCGTTACTACGACCGTTTTTTCACCGCAATGTCTCAGGAAGTAGACTTCTCCGCCGTCCCAGCCTTGGACTACTCCTTGAGCAGCGATGCAAACCACAAGCCAAAGTTCCTCGCGCAACTTCGACACGCTCTGATCGACGTTGGGTTCCTCTACCTCTCGAACCACCCTGTGTCCCAGCCGGACATAGATCTGTTGATAAGCTATATACCGAAGCTATTTGCTCTGCCACAGGAAGCCAAAGACAAGATCCGCATGGTCAACTCGGAGCACTTCCTTGGATATTCGCGGTTCGGTGCCGAGCTCACGAAAGGCGCGGTCGACCAGAGAGAGCAGTTCGACTTCGCGACGAGGCATATCTGCAGGTGGGAGGAGGGCGACCCTGAGCATTATAAGTTGTGGGGTCCACCGCAAGTACGTTCTCTGCTTGTTTTAGACCATTTGACTCTAATATCTCTTTTGGTTAGTGGCCGGACGAGAAGCTTATTCCCGGGTTCAGAGAGGTGCTCGAACGATATCTGGATCAAGTGCAAGATCTTAGCATGAAGTTCAGCTCTCTGATCGCAGAAGCATTCGGCCTTGGACCGGACGGGTTGTCCCAGTTTTACGATACCCCAGAGCTTATGCAGCATCGGTCGAAGATCGTCAAGTACCCCGTTGTCAGTGGATCTAGCGACCAGGGTGTTGGGCCCCACTACGATGCTGGTTTCCTCACATTTGTACGCTGCCAATTCTGGTTCTCTGAAATTGTCCCGGCGCTGATAGATCGTCTACGAAGTTGTTACAAGCGTCGAATCACCGCGGACTTCAGGTCCAGAATCTCTCCGGGGAATGGATAGATGCACCGCCCATCCCCAATACTTTCGTAGTAAACATTGGGAAAGGTGACAAACCATTTACACTTCGCACGTCCTTGACTCATTTTGATTCTACAGCCCTGGAATTTGTGACCAAAGGCATCGCTCGGGCTACTTCCCATCGCGTGCTATCCCCCAAGGGAGATACCCCTCGGTACTCTGTGCCCTTCTTCCAGAATATTGGACTAGATGTCAGGTTGACGGACCACGTCCTGGACTGTAAGCCATTATTACAATATCTGTCCGTTCAAAATCAAGACCCAATTTTTTTGCAGTTCCTCCCGAAATACTTGCCCTCAGAGACAAACGAGGATCTGTCGCAGCAACCGACTGTACGTGCCACCCTTCTTTGCCCTTCCTCGTCATAAACGATTTCAACTTAATGCTTCACTTCTCCAGCTGTGAACTTCACTGAGTTTGATCGCGAGCCTTCGGGAAAGGTCAACCTCATTGGAAGGGTCAAGTACGTCTTCCTCTCTCCTCTTCTCTCGGAGCACAAATTGAAACCGCGCGACCGACAGGAGCCATCCTGATGTCGGCGAGCGACACTATCCAGAGCTCTTCCGCCAGATCTTTCCGGACGGATTCTTGGGAAAGGGAAGCACGTACTGAGGCTCGAAGGGCTGCGGTCCGAAGTCTGCATGACGGAATGACCGTTGCCGGATTGGAAGAAGATGCTTATGCGACTAGACGTACAACTCAATGCCCAATGTATCAAGTGTATCAAGAATGTATGATGTGAGCTCTAGGGTTCGAAAGTCTGAATGGTTACTTCTTCGAATTAGGGATTTGTCGGGGTATCGTCTCGACTTACTCGCCTGAATTTCCATGTGGACGAGTCAATTTTGAATTCATCGGTCCGTCAGCGCTCCTTCCCCTTATTCTGCATTCTAATTCTTCCGAAAACTCAGGCTGTTCAATGAGCTTGGCCTTACTTCTTGCGACGGTCCTCCTCGACATATCTCTGCAGCATCTCTCGCATTCGGGCGGTCGACCTTGGAGATGTTATTGCGAACGGTATTGCAGTGAATTATCGCATTGCGTCTGAGTCTAAATGGTCATCCATGACGAATACTCCCTGGTATTAGCATAGAAGCTATTTTCCTTTCAGCCTCGCCACGGTCCGCCTCATCCATTATGCATTCATCCGCTATTCAATACCATCAGGTGGCCTCTACAAGACAGATGCAATTGATTCCCCGTCACCTAACCCTACTCATATTTGTAAGTCCTATCGTCTTAAACCTGGACTAAGCTCTGCGTGCAGACTCGTGGACCCGCAGAAGCTTCGACCTCGGGCGAATGCCATCCTGCCGCTGCTCCGGTGCGCTTCTCGGGCATTTAGCATCGTCGAGCGAGCTCTAAAGCTGCCTCGTCCAGGCATGATTTGGGCCTGGAATTCCACCCCGAACCGACGCACGCACCGAGGAGAGCCTTGATAAGAGCAGGTCGTTCATAGCTCTGTATCTGTCGAGTCATCGCTCCACCAGCACCCATTGCAAATGATCTCGTTTACGTCTTTTGGACTCGGATTGCTCTACGGTGTTACAGCCGTGCTCTCTGCACAGCAACGCACTTGCGGTACCACCATCAGCGACTTGCAGATCCTGGAAAGCCAGAAGCACTTCTCCCAGCACCGCAGGCCCCAGGCCGCGGCCGTGCTTCGCAAGGTCGAGCCCATTGACGTATACTTCCACGTCATACACAGGGACAGGACGCTCGATGGCGGATTCATTCCGTAAGTATTCCATAGTGGTGGCTTGTTCTCTTGACTGTGATAGAGAGTGCAGTGTTGACTATTTTTCTGGATAGTGACGCTTACATTAACGACCAAGTGCGGGTCTTGAACGAGGACTATGCCCCAGCTGGTCTTAGCTTCAATCTGAAGAACGTTTCGCGCATCGAGAATCCGACGTGGTTTGGCTGGTTGGGTCCGTATGATACCAAGTAGCTTTCAATCTACTAATAGTGGGGCGAAAAATGACCTTATTATAGGTATATGGAAACTGAGATGAAGAGAGTTAATCGACAGGGTGGTGCGGCTGCTCTGAACGTGTACACAGTCGGGTTAGTGTCTTTCCTTTCTCCAATACGCCTGAATTCCCGGATTAATCCATCGTCTCTGCCTTACCCGTCCTCAGCTTCCGATCGGGCTCAGCAGCAGCCCTCCTCGGATACGCCACCTTCCCATACGACTACGCCGCCAACCCACTCACGGACGGCATCGTCATGCTTTACTCCTCTATGCCTGGGGGCGTCACTTGGCCGTACAATCTGGGCAAGACGCTGACGCATGAGACTGGGCACTGGTTGGGCCTGTACCATACCTTCCAAGGTGGGTGCTACGGCGTCGGCGACCAGGTAGACGATACTCCTGCAGAGGCATCGCCGGCGTATGGATGCCCGACCGGGCGAGATTCGTGTGATGAGCCGGGGGTGGATCCTATTCGTGAGTCATTAAAGCTCATACCCTACTATAGCGGAGAAGCTAATTCCGTGACAGACAACTTCATGGACTACAGCGACGACTCCTGCTTGACAGAATTTACACCAGGCCAAATTACCCGCCTGAGGGACCAAATCGCGACCTACCGCAAGATTGTAGACGCTGAATAGGGGCAATGAGAGCTGGAGAGATTGGATATACCGAAATTATATACTACCTTCAATTTCTTTCCTAAATTCAAATGAAGAGCCATTCTTGCAAGCTCACGAAAGTACTACTAATTCTGAATCTCGAAAAGAAAAACTCAAGGAAAACTTGCTGGCAACTTGCTGGTTCGACAAATCGTAACAGGTTCTTAATATGAGACTCTCATATGCCTTTCTTGTTCTTGAATATAGGGTGCAGTGATTTTTTTAAAAAGATCCACCAGACAATTCTCAATCAGAGAGAAAAAATGCGCAACCAAAAATTGGCTTGGCAAATGCGTCACACTTAACAGAAGTCACATCAGTTCGTGACACCTCACTTTGCCAGTTGGCGACTTTCCGCCCCATGCACGTGATGCTTCAGTATTATATAATAGCGGC
>JANKHO010000995.1:0-13054 GCA_027627235.1 Agrocybe chaxingu | reverse complement strand
GCATTTCGAGGCTGTAGATGTCTTTTGGTAAATTGGAGCAGACCGAGTCCTGCAGATCCATTAAAGCGAGGTAAGGGATCAAGGCTGGAAAGGCATACGTGGATGAGGAACCCTTCTCTCCAGTTCCAGAGCAATAACCGACAGCGTCTATTACGGGACCAGATGGCGACGACATCATCTGCCAGCTGGACCCTGTTACTATAGGAGATATTTCAAACGTAGTCGAAGTGGAAGGAATCCACCTTTGCATTTGGGTGGGCAGCGTCTATGGAAATGCGACGGGCATGGGCTTGGATACGCCTACGTCCGTCTGACAGTTCCCTATTCCGGACATCAGATCTTTAATCGTGTACGGCTTGGAGCCCACACGGTGATCACTGACCGCTTCTCCAGGAGGACGATTAAATCGTGACTAGGGTCGATGGCAAAATCAGTAGCACGGAAGTCCAGCAAGGCTTTGGTGCGCGTCCAGCCCGTTTGAGTCGCAGACGAAAGACGGCATACTGAGAAATCAGTTTCATTTGCATTCACCTTCACGAAAATACCAGATATTAGCTCATATCTGGACGAGCCTCCCGGTAGCTTCACGATCTCGCCAAACGTCCAATCCAGCGATTCCCAACCCTTTCGCAAGCGCCGGAGACTTGACTGCAGTACACCGAGAGGTATGTCGGTGCCGTTGTCTTGCATAACGGTCAAAAGAAGTTCATAGGCGTACTGGATAGCGGGCGATTTGAATAGCTCGTGAAGCGCCCTACAACACTGTCAACGAAAAGGTGAGGATATTGCCGCAAGGAAGAAAAATCGCGCACCAGTGCTAGGCAGAGCAGAGATCCGGCATCCAGAATGCCCATTATTTCGAGTTGGAGCTCTGCAGGGAGAGCGAGCAAGGACATAGCTGCCATTGACGCCGAGGAGGATCGTGGTTGCGGTGAGGAGTGGGGTCCGTCATGTCCTTACTTAATGAATTGATCTTATCTTATCTGCATATTGATCCTTCAAAGTTCAACGTTCAACATCGGCATTGGCCGTTCTAAACCTTCCCCTTCCTTCCACAATGACCCCTTTCCTGCACGAGTGCGAATGGGAGACGAATGATGAGCGGGGTCACGACAATGAGGTGGATAGAGAACTAAGCAGGAGTGCAGAGGTGAGTGAACAAAGAAATCGAGATGAGGACCATAGACTTATGGATTTATCCAGTTCCATCGTTCGCAATGGTGGGTCGGGGGTGCTTTATTCATCTAGGAATGCCTATCAAAGTGTGAACGCGACGTCTTAGGGCCCAAAGAGCACCACCGATTGCCAGCTGACTCAGGAAGACGCGTGAGCTCTCGCAGATAGTCCTCTACGAGGTCCTCGATGCCTGAGCTATACAGGGCGTCTGGAGAGTCAGAATCCCCGGCGAGAGGGCGGAAGGATCAAGTTTGCCCGCTCATTGGATATGCGGGCTTTAGCTCCCCTTTGTGCTTCACCCCTCGCTTCGATCTCGCGTCTTTGCTAGGGTCAACCATCTCGAAGGTGATGTCTCAGAGGAAGTGAGTGAGTGGCTTACATCGTCGCGTATGGGCCTAGCTCTCACCTGGCAGCGCAGAACCCATCATGGTTGCAATTGTCTCCTCGACTGTCAACATCGCCGGAGGTCCAACACGACTGAGCAGAAGTCTGGTGCCCGTCAGGGTGTGATGTGCTTTGTGTTTGGCACGAGGTAAGCCCTTTCTTCCTTCATCATCACCTGTTTCAGTGCTCAATTCACGCATATACGATCTCTCTAGCCACAGCAGCAGCGCAAGCTCCAGACCGATCGTGCAACAAAGAGTCACTCAGACTGCCTTCGATTCAGAACCGGGCCAACGGTACCCATGCCAGCCTTGTACACCAGTCAGATTTTTCCGCCAGTCAGATTTTTCCGAGAACCCCCATTCCCCTTCTCTAACACATCTATCGAGGCCATTCTTCCAATCTCGCGGGGTGATCGGTCCCATGTCATCTTGGTGTACGGTGCTTGAAAGATGAGCAAGACGACGTCTGCGTCCGCATGGAGGGTCTCTTAGCTCACCCTGGGTGGCTATCCGACGCGTCGAGTCGTCGAACCACTCATCAAGCAGTCACATAAATATACGGATGCACGAATATCATGCAGTACGTCGCTTTGGAAGTAGCTTTATCATTCTGATCCACCATGAATCAGAAAGGACCTTTTTTGTGACGCTTTGACCGATGGATCCTCCTCATAGTATACCGCAAGAAGGACGGCGACGGAGCCACCTACAAGGAATACTTCGCACAAACCTTTGACGTTCTTCACACGGGCCAGCGCAGTCCTCCCGAAATCGTCATTGTCAAACCCAAGCCTGACTTGATTGCGGGTATTCCATCTTTCTGGGTGAGTCAATTCCAGGCCTGGAACAGCTGAGCTCGTTGCTGAAGTCCACTGCAGATCGAGCATAGCTTTGATGACATCTCAGCGGACGACTCGTTAATGGACTATAAGAGTAATTTTCGCTCAGCTTCAAGAGCGCGATTGTGATCATGTAATATAAACGAGTGGATGGGCCTAGGGAAATCGAGCCTGGTCAAGGCCAACAAACATGCTTTTCCACGCTCAGCCAGCCTCAGTGCAAGAGCCCATCATCTCTGCTGGTCAAGCCTACTTGAAGCCCACCCAAGCCTGCGCGAATATCTGCATGCCGGAAATCACCACATCTTATCTTATCTTAGTTATGTCAGCTTACGTCATGGAGGCACCTCGGGATCGAACACCTCTCTATTTTACCCACTACCCTCTCCATCATGCCTCCCAAAGCACTCCCTGAAGACCTAATTTTCTTCGTAATGACCTTCCTAGATGCGACTGATATCCGCTCTACGGCACTCGTACGTCTGAAATTCCATGTTCTGTTTTCCTTTTTGCGTTAACCCGTTTTCCCAGACGTGTTGGTCTTTCTATGAGATATTCAAATCACCTACGATCCAGTACATCTACGAGCTTCAGCTTGACGGAATGCGAGACACTGTATCGATGAGGTCGCACGCAGAGCTACTAGAGCGGCTACGAGATCGGAGGCACGCCTGGGAGAAGCTTGAGTGGAAGGACATTTATGATGTGGAGATCCCGAGTGGTTTGAGTGCATACGAGTTCGTCGCCGGCGCCTTCTCGAGGACGAACGGGACAGATTTCTCTGTCCATTGGCTTCCCTCCCACACTGAAAGTGGCCATGATATTGCTCACCCGTCAGTTGGCATCAGCATCCGCGACTTTGCGATCGACACCACGCAAGATTTAGTTGTTTTCCTGGAAGAGAAGTAGGTTGTTCTTACAACAATGGTGAACCTTCATTCATAGTGTTGGCATCAGTCAGACTTCCGAAGGGATTCGACGTATGAGCCTCCACTGTCGCACCGTCTCTACGAACCAAATCCACCCTCATGCTGCCAGTGGTGTTATGTCATTTGACATAGCACCCCACGAGGTGTACGGAAACGAGGTGTCAGCAGCAGAGCTACAAATCGCAGATGATGTCCTCATCCTTTTCATCTCCACAAACCCAGAAAATCGATTCCTGATCTGGAATTGGGAGAATGGAGTGCAACTCTATGTACGTTCCCACTTTCTAAGGCTCCTCGAGACGTATCCCTGACAATGTACTCTTCTAGGACTCACTTGATGAAAATGAAAGCATTTCAGACGCGATTGAAGATTTCAACATCCTTCAACGCAGCAAGCTCATCATCACGGGCATAATGAACTCCTGTGGAGTTATACTGATTTACGACTTCTCTCCTACAACTCCTGGACCCATTTCCCTGCTGGCGATCCTCGAGCTCCCCTTTATCCTGCCCAACTACCGTGTTTTCACTGTCGGGGTTCATTCAGGACCGCTTCAAAGGCATCCCACTCCCGGGACGCTTTTCACACCACGATCCGACACTCACATCCATACTTTCACTTTGTCCTACATCAAAGATATGAGGACCGGAGGACTATTATCATTCAAACACTATTTGCTCTTTGTTCCTAGTTCTGTACTCCTTCGCTATTGCGAACACGATCCTTCCGAAGCACCTTCAGACGTCCAATGGTCGACGTGGGGCGAACACGGCAGCCTTTTGATAGGCCCGCGGCCATCCTTTCAGTGGCTCCGGTACGTCTACCTCCTCTTCCTTTCAGCTACTCCCTAAGACGTCGTCGCTAGGTACGCACACGGCCCACGCGTCGTCCTCAAGTCCGATGACGGAAACGCCATCGAGGTGCTCGATTTTTCGGACGCAAATCTGCAACGTGCCGCTTCAAGCCGCCAACACGATCCAACCGTAGTTCCTGTGGGTGATGTTTTCCTCGACGAGATCGTGACTCGCCTCCCGCATCGCAGGACGGTTCGCAAGGTCGAGAAGGACTTCTTTGCTTACATGATCGACGAGGAGAGGATCGTCGGATTAAATGTAAATTTTATCGGCTGACGTTCCGACTTCGCTGACCTCTTCGTCAGAGCCTCGCCAATACGACTGAAATGCAGGTTTTCTGCTTTTGAATAACACGCAGTCTTGAAACCCTTGATGACTTGCTTCAAGAAAGTCGCAACCGTATGTCTATAGTCGACTTTGACTTTGAAATTTCCTCATTTTCGCTGCTTGGTAGTTGATAATTTCCTCGCCGTCAGGGCGAGAGGTGGTACTCATGCGGCAAGTGTGTTAAACCTCGACACCCTTCTATGGATAAACCTTTTAGCTCTTGCTTTCGGGTCCAAGCTCACAGGGCACAACCAGCCGACCACCCTCTCCTGGGTCGCGCGACATCTTCTAGCAATCTACAGCTGCATTTTATATTCGGTTACATGGATATTCAGGAAAGTGAAAAAATCTCATTGAACACCGGCTGCCGTGTAAATTACATCAAGAGTTGGTTATCTACGCGTACTCTCAATCTTCAAGCTGCCAAACATTCCTTAGGTCCAACTCATGACCCAAAAGGATGCTGGCGGCGTCCCCCATCTTGAATCAGATCGTGTAAGTCGTCTCCTGTTTTCAGTCCATCTTCTCGGTATAGACCATGATATCAGACAGTAATGGGCAGAATGGCCTGGCGGTGCGTGCCTCGGTCTCCAAAACCCAAACGAGCTTGTAGAGCGCGTCATACGCAAAAATCTCGAAGTGCTCACGGGTATGATACGAGCGAAGGACGTCATAACTCAACTTGCAGTACTCGACGCTGTGTATCCCAACCAATTTAACGTTTGGGAGATATCCTGCCAAGCAGGCAAGTTGCCTCTGGCCGAACGATATGCTCCTGCGTTTGTGTTCCAGTAAGAGAGCGTCGCGGCGGAGCATGAAGTAATTTCCGTCGCCTGGGATGACAAGGAGCTTGGCGACGAGGAGAAGGCGTTCGGGTGGTGGGAGATAGTACGTCGGAACGGGACCAAGATGTCCAGTGAGGTTGAGGTGTGCACTCCAAATCGTCTTTGTTGATGGGCGCAGAGTTGGTGTATAATGTAGCGCGGAAACATGCCATGATTTTCCTCTCACCGAATGTTAATCTTGAGTTTCAGCATTTGCAGATTCCCGAGTTCCACGGGTGGACAGGAGGAGGAAGAGGGGCCGTGATAAATGTCCTTCATATGAAGGACCTCGGGAAAAATAAACGAGCGAAGGGCGTTTTGGATATCAGTGTTTAAATTGAAGTCATGGTTTCGAATGAGATAGAGGTGTGTGAGGCTAGTCGGGAGCGAAATGAGATGGTTGCGCCCGGATATGCGATCATGCGAGGTAATCCGCAATGTAAAATTGCGGAGGTAGAGTCGTTTCAGGGAGGGGCAGTGTTGATGGAGCGGTTTTATGGACAAGGCAAAGGTGGTAAGCGCCCCAATGCTCTCGCCGAGGTTGTCGGAGTTGCCTCCCTCTGCAGCGTCGTCAGGGTCTACTTCTTGCTCTTGGCCGATAACCTCGTCGTCTTCACCGCCCGACCAGGCAACTAGAGTTGGTCGGCGAAATTCAAGGCGGAGCGAACGTAGCTTTGGGGAATGATGCTCAAAAAGCTCCGACATTTCGGGAAGAACACATCCACTTATGCAGATGGACAAGATCGAGAGGGCGACATTGCTACCAGTGAAACTGAAGTATAACCGCTTTAAATCGTTGCGCTCCCGCCTAAATATTTTGGATGGGCGAAGTTCTTGTGCAAATGACAGCGGGATACGACTCCCTTCTGCATACTATCCTCGACATTTCCTTGTTTCGTCGTTGGAGCCACCAAATTCGACGCAGTACGTGGACAGACGGAGTTGTAAAGAGCTCGAAGTCCATCTATCTGCCATACTCCCTCAATCCAGCCCCAACCCGTTGTGTGCCGAGATTCAAAACGAGTACACCATCAACTCGAGAAAATCACCCACGAGCTACGCAGTTATTCTGATCAAGGGAATGTCGATCGCGCTTGAATATGACGCACCTGCATTGCAACGATTCGTTCTTCATCAATCATGCAGGTTATTGGGATTTTCCCTCTAAGCTTACGGGATGCGACGTGGTATGGAAGACGAGTTACGACGTCTTCCTCGAAAACGTCCCCCTTCACAATGACGGTAGGATTGTCGCTCCCGAAGTGTTGCTGCCGCGAGTGCAGCCCGCATTCTGAGCAACTGACCAGAGGCGGCGATGAGGAAAAGTTGAATACGTCGACCCAGGCACTTTTGGGATCCTCGCGCATGAGGACGACACGGGGTCCATGCACATACCTGGTACATATGATTAGGATAGGATAATATTGGTGAACAGTGATCATACCGCCGCCAATTGTTCCGAATTCTTTTCTCTATGAAACGGGTCTCTTGTTCACCCCACTCGCTCCATGGAACCTCCTGGCTGTCTTTCTGGCTGTGAACAAACCGCAAGAAAGTGCTGCTCNGAACGAAGAGCAACCANCCCTCCGACGACGAGTGGTTTATGGNGAAGACGTGTGTGCGGCAGGTGGGATTGGGCAGGAAAAGNNCGCCAGGTGCTGGGTGGTCTCGATACTGTCCAGAATCCACCCGGAAACGGANTATCTCTCCTGTNNTCATCTNTGGCAAGGAGAGTGTGGCAATAAGAATGGGGATGCAGGCAACAGTAGGGGAAAATTGGTATATGAGGATCTGCCCAGAACCTGCCCGCGATGTGAGGATAAAGACGTCTCGCTGTATGGCGTTGAGGTCGTCAATGGTCGATGATAATTGATCTAGAGAGTCCTGCAATTTTTTCTCTTGGTTATCGTTTCGTTAAATAATTGTACGTGAGACACACATAGATAAGAAATCCCATCTTCCAATTCCAGATCATGATCCTAACGCCATGCCTCTCCTTGGTGGCCAAGAAAAGGACATCGTCCACCACATCAAGCCTCAAAGCAAGGAAACCGTTTTCACCGCGGCCCTGGAACGATTCGAAGGACAAGGTGCTTGCTGATGAGCAGGCAGGGTGTTGCTTGTTTGTGGAGATGGTGCGGCAATAAACGTTGCCACGACGGAAGCCGCTGGGTAGCTCTCTGGTTCAAGAGAACAAATATCAGTTATGAATTCAGGAATAGACGTATAGACTCGCTCTTCATGAAAAAAGATCACCAGATCTTCCGCTATATCGAGGATAAAATCGCGGACCCAAAAGGGTGTACTGGTATGAATTCCTTCTCCAGATGTTGACAGAAGCCGGAACACGGAGAAATTGTGGCCATCTGTTTGGGCAAATACACCCCCGACACAATCATACAAGGTAAACTTGCTGCCCGCCTTCACAAATCCAACATTCTTCCAGTTGAGATCCGCCCAGGCTTTTCGTCGGTCCCGCAACACAGCTAGGAGTTCTGCCGGTGGATTACCAGAGCTAGCATCTTTCATCGAGTTCATATCGAGCTCATAGATATACTGGATGGCAGTGATTCGGAATATCTGGTAGAGCGCTCGACAGGACTGTGAAGGCGAGATGAGCAGTTTGAGAGCGTCCACCAGTCAGTTGAGGACGTACCATCGCGACTGAACGAATAGATATACAATCGAGACGTGACACTATATCGAGTAGTAATTCTTCTGGTAGCGATGTCAAAGAGGATGCCATTTTGAAGGTCACGGCCCAGACAGTTGCATCGATGTCGAAAGGCTCAACTTGATGAGGATGAGATGACGCGGCAAAAAGTGATCGTGAGAATCCATCAATTGCTGGTCGCTTTGCTCCCATGCCCTTCCCTTTCTTTGATTCTTCCACAATCAAACCCGCCGATGACGATACTTCTGGTGCAGCGCGTTGAGCCAGCCGCGTCTTGGACGCAGGCGGCGCTGACAGCGCCCGTTCGGCACCACTTACCTTGTTACCTTCAAAGGGACGGGCTTTGGATTGATCTGAGGCGGTCATTTGGTCGTGGATTTTTTTTGTCCGCCTGTCTCCCTCTCTTCTCCTCGTAGGGGCGGTGTGACGGGTTTCTGGTAGTTATTGGACGGCGAAAGTGGTGCTTTTGGCGCCTTGCGCTTGTAAAAAGGACCAGCTAGGAACTAGGTAAGTAAAGAATCATTGTGGCTGTTTCGTGCCCTGATTTTTTCTTCTAGTTTGTAGTTCTCTACATCAATATCAATATTGATATTGTGTTGTACGATACTCGCTCAATCGATACCTTCTATGTTCTCTCTCCCTCCGTCGCCATTTACCGGATGACGACGACAATCTTTTTGCGCCCGATGTCCGCTCGAGCCTCTCAATCATCTTCACATTTCGTCGGCAGCCACCTCAGTTCGTCAGAAACAGAATATTCCGATTCTTTCTTCCCTCTTGCTCCGTTTTCGTCTTGATCCCTTTGCACCTCGCGATCGAGAAATCGTTGTGCGAATTAGGCCATGTCGCACCTCCATGTCGCCTGCGTCGCATCCTACCGTCAGGTTAGGTCCCCGGTGCTCGGTCTCTTGGGCCATAACCCATACACTACACGGGTTGGGTGGCGAGAGAGTGGGCGAGACGGCGAATATATGCGCAAGGAGCCTGTCCATGAAACTCAAATTTCGCTCGCTTCAAGTCACTTCAACCTCCTTCAGCACGGGTACTGTGCTCAAGGCAGTTCTGTGAATAAGTTGGCGACGTTTGAGTTGCTACTTCGTGCGGACAGGCCGGTCTGGTGAGTCGTCTTGCCCCGTATCCTCATCATCTTTCTAGAATCCTTCTCTATCCCAAATCTATCTCGCGACATGGAAATGAATATGGCGACGAGGGAAGAGAAAGGAAAGGGATTCTTGAATTCCTGTTCAATTTCTCCGCGCCTGATACGATATGTGCTGGCCTCTGAACATCGTGTTATGTTGGGGCTGCACTCACATTTCTTCGGGAGCCGCATCGCTCCTTTCATAAAACGCTCGCCTCACCTGACGGTTGGGTGTCGTCGCTGGCCTCAGCGGGTAATGCTGGTGCCCCCCTTACTCAGCGCCCTCATCTTGAAGGGTCTCTTTTTCTCCGCTCACGGATGCATTTGCGGCTATCCTCTTGCCACTCATTTTTCTTTCCTTTTAACTCTTACCCCGTACCCGAAATACGACCATACTCAACACTGTCTTAGACGCTGAAAAAGCCACGGTATGCTGCGCTTACCTACCACACACCTTTACCTGCAACTACCATTGATCTTTCAGCTCCAAGTCGATCTTGAGGCCTTTCTCTTGTGTCCTTTCGTGGCGCCTTCACCATATACAGCGATCTGATCTCGACGCCCAATGCTTTGCACTTCATCTTCCGCAAGCCGATTCCTGAGGCTTTCAGAACATGCGAAGGGCCTCCCGTACGTCAACGGTCTCCCAATATCTCCCTTTCGTGAGTCCATGCACCCTACCTTCATCTTTCTCTCGTAATAAAATTTCAACTGACATGTCTCCTCCGCAGACGAGGGGCTGCTTTCTTCTCGCCTTCTTCCTTGTTCGCAAACACCAGACTATCGACGACCGGGGGCGCCCGCTGCCCTCCTATTTCCTCTTCGAATAAGCCAATGCCCTCGCCTCGCCGACAGATCGCTAGTTGGTGGTGCTTTTCTGGTCTCGGTCTCCAATCAACCGTATCGGACAGAAGCCATCAGTCGAGCGTGTCCAGGGGTGTGTACGTGCCTGGCCTTTTTAAACGTTGCGATTATGTATTTTACAACGCGCTTATAGAATTATGAACGAGGACCTTATCTGAGCCCGTTTCTGAGCCCCGGATTGCGTCATAGCCTCATACGCCCCCTCGAGGCTGAGTGGGCTCTTCCTTGCTCCGTGCTCCATGTTCATGCTCCACGCTCTGATGAGGAGCCTGAGCCTAATACCTATCGCTTCTTATCCACAGCACCACCTCACGCTGCGAGGCGAAGGCCCACTTACAGGTGCGTCGTGCGTAGCGTTCAAGTTCAGCCCTTTCGCCCTCTACTCAAATGACTCTCGAGGGCCTTTTCCCCAAATCCTTACTTACGTTCAATGCTAGATTATGATCAGGTTTATTCGCGGAAGCTTCTCACCGCGGACGGACGTCCAAGGTCTTTAGCTCTCTCAGTAGAGTAAGTAGGTAAGTATCCTCGGTTGATCCCTCTTGGTCAAGCCACTTCACCCCGGCCGCATCTGCCACTCTGGCACTCTGTCATTCCATGTATGTAAGTAGCGTATGTGCTCTCCGCCATTGTCGGCATCTATCTCGAGCTCTACGCCCAGCTCAGGCCTCAAGCATCGCAACGGCTCCCCTAGCACACAGCGCGTGCGGGTTACACCCGCCACTGCCATGTATCGCCTCCACAGACCACGCCTATCCTGTCGTCGTCGTATTCCCAACTTGCTTTACGCTGCTCATCGGTGCCCAGAGACAATTATATCTCCTCACTTCGTGCCCTTTGCGTCCCTTTGCGGTCCTGCTGATTCTGCGTTATCTTCCCTTTTATTCTCTTTAAGTTATGTACATCCCCGCATCTTTGCTACCTCCCAGGCCTCTACGCTATATCTCCTCTCAGCGACTGCCGACCGATTACTCACAGGGACACCTCTGGGTCACTTCCGACCTCACCGACCTCACCGTCCAGCCTCTGTCGCCTCCAAAACCCTTCATTTTCTTCGCCAAGTCTCAATTCTAACTCATCTTCCTCTCGCCTTACGTCGGTGTTCATGAACGAAGCGAGCGCCCACCGCCTCCGCCTCCGTCTGCGTCCTACATAACACCTACTCTAGTCATAACACCTACTCTATTAGTCGACGTGTAGCCAAGGTCACAGAGACGATTATGTGCTTAAAGCACTCACTCGAGCAGCTGCCAACAGTAAGTAAACGCCATCTTTCGCCTTTCACCTTTCACCTTCCACCTTTCACAGGTGCCTCTCTCGTTCTCGTTACGAGTGCTACGCTAATGATAGCGCATGCACCGTATTTTACGCGCTAGCACGACACAACCCGGTCGCGTCCCGACGCGCTGAGTACATAAGTACATAATACGGAGAAGTGGGCGTTGGCGCTGAAGCGCGGAGGCACGCGCGTCTTTGTAAGTATGTTCTGGAGTTTGGACTAGAGCACACGAATGAGGAGGAGGAGGAGGGTAACCACGACGGAGGGCACGAGAGGGTTATGCGATGCCTTCCTTCCGGTACCGGTATGTGTGGGCGGGTCGCGGGCTGGCGTTTCTTCGATTGCCCCTAGCCCCCAGCTCACAGGGTAGGCACGGAGAACCCCAGTGATATCCTCTAGATTTACGTTTTCCTTGCACTCTTCGAGTTCGTATAGTCTACGACTTACGCTTGCGCGCACTAGCAGCGCTAGCGTAGCGTATAATCTATAGTATGGTCGAGGAGCGTGTCCCGAAGAGAAACATAGACCTGCCACGCGACGTGCGTTAGCAAGAAGAACGCGTACGGCGAACGGAACGGCTAGAAGCCTAACCTAACCTGGTGAGGAAAGTGAACGAAAGGGAAAAAAAAAGTTGAGTGGGAGTAGGAGGGATCATATGCTTACTTTGCCTGTACGTAATGCAGCTACTTGAGGGCGATGGCACGATCGGTTCGGTGGGTACGAAGTATGAGTTGATTGTGGACGTGGATCAGACGTTGGGCGATATCGATATGGCGAAACTCGGGTTGTTTGGGTTCGAACGGCGGGGCACGTGAAAGGCGAGCTCGAGGGAACTGCGACGAATTCGAAAAGGAGGAAGGGATTTCGGAACTCCCGCGGCGTGGCTGGGGCTGGGGCTGGAGGCCTGGGAGAGCGGGTAGAGCGTCTAGCGCATGTACACACCGAACGGACGGCACGTACTTACTTTGTGGAAATGGTAAATGAGCCGGTGAAGGGCCGATGATCAGTTGTCGGAGAAGAGACACGGTATGAATATCAGTATCTAGGGAAGGGGCGAATGATAGATAGAGCTCAGTCAGATCTTTGGGTGTTCGGTGCAGAGGTATATATCACGTTATCGTGATATCCGGTCAGAAATCACAGGAAGAAGGCACCGGAAGGAGCAGGAGGAGGGACAGGAGAGAAACAAGCAGGGCAGGAGAGAAAGATCCTCGGCCGGCCCGCTGAGAGCGCAAATGGGGCTTCGACGCGCCGAGTCTGGGAGCAGTCCACGAGTACGTGCGCGGTCCCAAGCAGCGCATTGAATGATTCCCACTGCACGTATGGATGAATGAATGAAATCAGCACAGGCTGAGGGATTGTTCCATATGCAAGTTGCCACCGATGATCCTTTCGAGGATCCTTTGGGTTGGGAAGAGAACGTCGCGTAGCCCCAGAAACGCACCTCGAGGACACGATGTCGATGGATGCTTAGCGAAATAAGAGACGGCGTGAAGAGCCCGCTTGACGATGAGAAAAGATACTTACAGGCAGACGGTGCGGGACTCGGAGGAGTGTTTTCGAGCGTATGTGCAGTAGTGCAACTTGTCAGAACGGCAGTACACCTTCTAGCAGACTGGAGGCTACAAATGGACGATGCAGCGAACGCCGAACATTTGCACATCGGGGTCACCTTCAGTCCTCGTCCTCGGCGTGGTGAGAGCGGGAGCTGACCACCGCGATTCGCAAGGGGACGAAGCGAAGTTCAAAGGATCGGCACC
>JANKHO010000994.1:0-13094 GCA_027627235.1 Agrocybe chaxingu | reverse complement strand
CGCTGGGGCAGCGTTCCGCGCCTCGAGGCCGGCGTCGAACGAGCTGCACTCCAGCTCTGAGTAGCATTGGCGTGCAGTAATGGTCGACGCACCGCACACCCACGAGGAGATGGCGGTGGTCAGGAGGAGTGAAAAGAGTGACAGACGCATGAGTGCGCGAAGAAGTAAAGACAGAATGGGTTGGGGCCGGTGTGTTCAGACGATCTATGCTGGGGGGTGCATGAAAGGGCAGAAGAACGCGAGCCATCGCCGTTCCTTTCTTTAAATATGCGGTCGGCGCTGCGGTGCCTGCCTTGCAGGATGCATGTCGCCAAGCCGCGATCGGATGAAAAATCAATTTAGAGCGCTAGCCGAGCCGACCATGCGGGCGTCGGAATTGCCCCAAAAGGGGATTACGTTGTCATGTATGTCCTCGATTGCCGGCAGTCTGTTGTCTAGAAAAGGGTAAGCTTATGGGCACCCCAAATTCTCGAAGGGGCCTTTCTCCAACAGATTATACGCAATATGGACGGGCTGAACTAGCTGGGATGCACAATCGCTGGCATGAGCGCCAATGGCGCTCAAGATCCTCGGCTCGGGTATCATTCTGGTTTACATTAACCCTGCTTCGGAGGAGAATATTTGCCCGTGCATAAAGTGCACAAACCACGTAGGAAAAGCGGTAAGGGTTCAAAGGGAGCCCCCCAAAAGTCCCTCAAGATGCCTAATCCCCGAAGCCCAACTTTTATCCAGACAGATTTGGGCAATTTCGATAAATCACCCCGAGCATATCATAACCCTAATTTTATCTGGAAAGTAAAGTATCTCAGGTCGAGTGCAAATCGAGCGTCAACTTAACTTGAAGGAGGCATGGCACGTGCTCGTGTCGCGACGCGTCACTCAGGGGCTATACGGTATACCTTGTCAGCGTACCATTCAAAGTCTCAAAGTCCCAAACTTGGGTCGTAAGGTCGGGCAGCTGCAAAGGGCCTACGACGAGTACTCAAGGCCTCAAAAATCTCGACAGTACATTACCATTGGTCGCGTCAAAGTTGAAGATGTTGTATAGACAACTGCCGATTCGATGTGCAAGGACATACTGACTCTACAAGTAATCCCGGTTCCACAACGAAATCTGGTGCTAATACTCTTCGTCCTCTTCGTCTCAGTCCAGCTCATCGTACAACTCCAGCATTCGTTCAAGAAGTTCAATGTACTCCCTTTTCCACGGGCCGGTGCAGTACCTCTCCTGGGTGCATTCGGGGAGTTGTGTGGGGTAGGGGGCACCTGGCCGTTGTGAGGTGGCAGCGGCCTCGTGTCGATGTGAGCACGGCTTCTGAGTTCCATCAAAGCCACGGAACGGACGATATCCGCCGCGTCGAGGATCGGGGAGGTATAAAGGTGGGTTGGCGTACGCCCTGCTCTCCCCATCCAACTCGCACTACTAGTAATATCTTCCTCTTCTCCCTATCGCATACCGCGTCTGAACTCGGAGGACGACGGAGAACCGACCCTCTTACGCTCTCAACACCGACATCGACACCACTCTTCATCTATTCTCATCGTAATTCGTCATGCTCTTCAGCAGTCTATTCGCCGCCGTGCTCTTCGCCTCTGCCTCCGTTGCATCCCCAGTCGTCGCTCCACAAGAACTCATCGTCTTCAACCCACCAATCACCTCACCCAAAGCCTCAGTCGCCTGGCCAAAGGGTTCTGAACAGGTCATCCAATGGGGTACGTACTTTTTCCCCATAGACAGTTCTTCACGATGCTAATTACCATACAGACACCACCGGCATCCCTACCTCGAGAATAAGCACTACCGGCGTCGTTCTCCTTGGGCATATGAAGAACGGCAGTGAGAACCTCGATATCGGTAGGGCCAACGCTCACCAAATGCGAGGTAGAGGTAGCTGACGATCGTTTTTCTAGATCATCCCCTCGCCGTCGGCTTCCCGCTACATGCTGGTTCTGTGAAGGTGATCACACCCAACGTTACCGCCCGAAATGACTACTTTGTCGTCCGTAAGTCCCGCCGCATAGACGTGTTGCGAAAGAGACGATGCTTACTTAACTATCTTCCAGTATTTGGTGACTCCGGAAACAAGTCGCCAAAGTTCAAGATCCACTAAGGAGACGACGAAACTTGAGGACTCGACGCAGATTGCCGCCCCTTTACTGTACCAGATGACTACGGACTATAATCATTAACTTCCATTGGATTAATCTCCTCCCACCGAGTTCTCTTTCTCGCATTATTGACTCGTCATCGACCTTCTTTACGTACCTTAGCTTATCCAGTTCTGTTTAATGGACTTTCATACATCATAACCCGTGCAAGAAGTCTGAGAGCATGTGCACAGGATTAGCCCAAGGCCACGCTGTGAAGGCAAATGATGTTGGATGGGAGGTCGTACCAGGAAGCCACATGGTTCATTCTAGAGGCCGTGCTTCCAAGGACACTAAATGGAGAGGATATAAGAATGTCAAACGAGATACGCAAATTCGGTCCTAGGATTGGGGCGTGTATTTGAGCTCGTAGATTGAAACTAATCAGTATAATCAAGATACAGCACAGATATACCCAGACAGTAGGCGTACGAACGATAGTCAAATCGTCTTGACTTTTGAGGTGGCGGTAGAGCGAAGTGCTCCGGCAATGTGTGTATATGAATCATACATCAACCAGAGAGGAATGACAACCCAGCTGTAGATACGAGCGTCGACGTCAGGACGCGTAGAACCACATAAGAGAGAGGGGAACTCACATAGTGTTCATGAGCTGTAGAATCATGACGGATTCGTTGTGAGGCCTGGAAGCGAATTGAGATAATGATCTAACTCACGAAGAGGTATACCCAAAGATACAAGAAGTTCGACGTGTTCAAGTTGGGGCTTCCAGTAAGCCATTCAGGGCAGAATGTCATCCAGCTACGAAAAAAGATCAGTCTCATGACACCGTATCGCATATAGCCACACACCCGCCATAAATCTCTGCCGTACTCAACACAATCAACCAATAGTGACGGGCAGGGTCGTCGCTGGCAAGCTGCTTCAGGATATAGCAGCAAAGGAAGCCAGCACCGAACACCGTCAGGATTTCAAGAGAGACGATCGTAGGGTCGGAGACACCCCATCTGAAGTCGGCAGCAGCATATTCTCTCCCTAGGAGGCGTAGTTATTCCTCGGCACACCCCAATATCGCTACAGCACTCACACATGGCCCCGAACATGTGAGTCTCCGTGTTGACCTGGCGTCCGAACGTCGAGGACCAAAGGAAGGAACCCTCAAATATGAAGTGGATGAGGGCGTCGAAAGCCTATCGGATGTTCGTCAGTCCCGGCAGGTAGTAGCGAGGAGATAGAAGGTAGGCGCTCACCAGCCAGATGAAAGTGAACCGGTCCTGCCATTTCGCGTTCTTTGGGAGGAATGCCTTAGAGCTCAGGTAGGCGATTGTTCCAAGGGCGAGGACACCGCCTAACGAAAAAGCAGAGGTTTTGGTGAAGATGGAGGGCGCGTCTGACATCGTTGGCGTCGTCAAAGCCAGCACGGTGGGAAAGTCGGTGACGAGAACACCAGGCGACCGGCCCTAAACATCAAAATTAGGGTTAAAACCTAATTAGTAACATGGGCGCTTGTGCGCGTGTCTCTTCTGGTGAAACCACATTGCTCATGAATTCCAGGTTTCACCCTGGGTGAACTTCAATGACATCAACGCCCATATACTGGGGGTATGACAATCGGAGGCTGGTCAATGCTTCGTGATATGGGTTCATCCTAGACTGATAGTTGTTTTCCTGCCTAATATGTGTGCATATCTCGTCGCCCGACTGCTGTTCATGATCTTCTGTTCACTCTTCTGCAAAGAAATTTGCTCGGGCCTCTCTACTTGTGGTCCAGGAGAATCTTGTATGGAGATCTTGTTTATAGTACGCATTTAAATTTTGCGTCACTCGGACAGCCGGTCGTCAGCCACCTTTTGGCCGCCTAAATCAGTCTGCCAAACGAGCTCAGCCTCCGATCGTGGCTGACAAACACAAGCTTTCGGAAGGGTATATAAACCGTTTCCCCCTCCTCATCCTTCTTTCTCCAGGACCACCACCATCTCGAGTCGTTTCTCGTCCATCCTTAATGCTTGGCCTGAGCAATTTCCACCAACTTATTTCTCCTTACCCCCGTCCTATGTCGGGTTCGCCATGAGTTCCCTCGTCGCCGTGGTATCTCTTCGCGTCTGACGCTCAGCATTGCCGCTGGTAATTCATGGTGCGTTAATTTGTTCTTGAAATCATCTCGCCTTGGCTGATATCCTCTTCAGACGCGGCTGGCATCTATACCACCTCGCCATGACGCGTTCAACGCCATTTCCCGTCATGTTTCGTGCGTGTCCCTTATTATCTCCCGCCAAGTTCAACAGAGCTGATTCTCACCTTCTCCAGTCTAAAACTATGCCCGCCGTACTTTCAGAAACCCGACATCATTGGCGTTGTCACTACTTAACACGATGTCAACGACGCCGGCTCTCCTCCTACTGTGGGCCAGCTTCTGCCAACCCGCCTTGGGAAACACCACGCCTGATACATCCCAACAGAGCCATTGCGTCGTCGAGAATACCTACACGCTCTGCCGAGGCCCCAACCATCCTACGCCTCCGTTTATTACTGTCTGTTCGATGCCAGTAGAAAGCCGCCGCGCTCAAGACTGTCATCAACGTTGGCGCCGGCATCCACGACACAGTGGCCTTAGTCGTTTCATCAACATTCTATCATGCGGCGGTCGGGACCTCGATGGTAATTTCGCCTACCCTAGTCGTCGTTGCGTACTCACCCGAACTCAGGCCGGACCCTTATCTGCCTTTCCTCAAACATTCACAAAGCCCAAGGATGTTCGACGCCAGAAAGCCGCGGGGGTTGTCCAGGAAGGATTCGCTACAGCGACTGTGACATGACCTGACCATGCGCACGACGGCTGACACGAACCTACACGTACACCCCCAACGCTCGATGGCGCCTGAGACGGCGCGCACCACTCCATGAACGTGTGGACACAGGCTGATCACCTGGTGCAGTGGTTCCTCTGCAGTGTTGAAAAGCAGCGTTGCCGTCCGAGGCCTCTCCTAGGTGAAGATCGGAAGATTAAAAAAAAGGAAAAAAAATCCCGTAGAACGCAAATGGGAAGGATGTACAATGGAGGTGAAAAAGAGTGGCAGCCTCATGAGGATCCAGAAATAGAAAGTCACAGCAGCCCGGTCAGGGGTGCACACGATGACATACATCACCTCCCACCTCCTACAGGACTTACCACCAAAAAGTAAAAGTGCACGAAAGTATATTGTTGCTCGCCTTACGCGCTAATTGCAGTTCATCTCGGGCTTCAAGTTTGAAGTCATGTAAACTGGGATCAGTTTAGTGAAGAAATTGATCAGGCGATTTCTTTTGTGTGAACGGCATAGGTATGTAAAATACTAAGTATCCTCCCTTCTACAAATACCATGTCAGATTTGCGGCCCTGCTCCACCGCTTAAGCCAGCACAAACACCAAACACGATACAGCCGACCCTAAAGTCGGTCATACCACTACACGTGACCGCGGTGTCGCGAACTGCCAAATCGGTCCCAACGCCCTTGAACTTGACCATCAACGACGACTTTGCCACTGCGCTTGCTTGCCCATTGTTCACAGAGCGTCCACCAGGAAATCGCTGAACACCTACACGTGTGGACAGATTCTATATCTGAAGGCCGAAAAAAATCGACATTGTTCGGCGCCTTGACTCGAGTCAAGTAAGGAGGAATAACAAGCAACCCAAAGTCGGCTACATGGAAGCTCGTTACGATATGGCCGAGGAAATGGCCGGCCATTGGGTGGGTCCCATGCCCAACAACGAATTTTTTGCTCGATACATGCCCATCGACGGCGAAGTGCCGAAAGATCTCGTCGCAAAGAACTTCTTCCAATCGATCCCCCGGGACAAGACGGAAACAGCGATGTATCAGCCTTTGGTGAGTCGTGTTCAGGTATCTCGCTTTCCCAAACGACTAATATCTGCTGAGAAGATCGAACACATCCGGAAGGCTGGTCTTATGGGCGACAAGTACGTCCTGCTCAACACGTCCGACGGTCCCGACAAGAATTCCCAGCAGCACAAGAAGTGGAAACCAGACATTATTGCACGGAAGGCGAAGGACGAGAAGGAAGCTCAAGACAAGACTAACGATGAAAAGAAACACAACGTGGCGTTCGAGGAAGTTCAGCTGGCCTTCGAGATCAAGCCCGACAATGATTCACCGTTCGTCGACCCGCCTGAAGAAGGCATGACCGAACCCCTTTTGCGTGAGCACGCTTTCGAGAAGGCTGGGGTTGAGCCGCATTCATACCGCGGTCAAATGGCGTTGGTTTTGGCGGAGATTTGTGCTCGGCAATACAGGACGCACGCATTCATGGTGTTCATGAACAAGACCGAAGCGCGCTTCCTTCGAGCCGACCGAAGTGGCACCATCGTGACAAGGGCCTTCAACTATCGGACGAACTCACAAGTGCTTGCTGAATTCCTCTATCGCTTCGCTCGCCTGTCGGACTCGGATCTTGGGATCGATACCAGCGTCCGGCTGGCGACAAAGGAGGAAAAGGCGCTGGCTGTTCCGCACTTGAGCAAGTACCTCCCCGTCACCGTGCTTGACGAGGCCCGACCGTTCTTTGCGCTATGCGTGCCCGCTGAGGATGGATCCTCCCGCACGGTGATCGGAAGAGATTCCCTCGCGGAACCCGATTCTCTGACAGGCCGCGCGACAAGAGCGTTTCATGTTTTCGATTTGAAGGCCAAGAAGGTTATGTTTCTCAAGGACACGTGGCGGACCAAGCTGGAAGGGATGGAGAATGAGTCGGATATTCTCAAGGAATTGTGGGCAGCGGGCGTGCCACGGATCCCGAAGATTGCGGACGGGGGTGATGTGATCGGCCCTTACCATGAAACGCAGTCTCAAACGCATGTAAATGCAAACTGGCGAGCGGGTCCCTTAGCCTCACTGGAACCGCGAGCGCACAACCGATTATTACAAGACTTCCTCGGTATTCACCTTTCAAAGTTCACCACCCCGAAGCAGTTGATGACTGTCATTGCTGATGCGTTCGAGGGTGAGTTTTCATATCTTCTTTCCCGCTAACAGGGGCCTAATTGCCGTTCGTTTTGTCAGCGCACACGCAAGCGCTTGTAGTACGCGGTATTCTTCATCGGGACGTCAGCGAGGACAACGTCATGATTGACGAGAACGGACGAGGAATCCTGAACGACTGGGACCTCGCTAAACGGATCTGGATTCCTGGGAGTGATGTGCTTCCAAAGGACGACCTTGCGCGACATTCTTATCGGACAGTATGTAGCCTCATTTTAATCTATCCAAGCTATTGCTCATTCAGTTCTCCAGGGAACGTGGTTGTTCATCTCAGGTCGGCTCTTGATCGATCCCTTCAGGTTACACACCCTCCAAGACGATCTTGAGTCCTTCTTCCATCTTGTCCTTTACTATGCCCTCCGCTACCTTCCGCACAACTTGGGGCTGCTAAATTTGAAAGTCCTGATCGATCAGTTATTCCTCGAGTACGAATGGAATGAGGTGATCCGCCAGTACGTCGGTGGTAAGGGCAAATTTCTCATGATCTTGGATGGATTCTCCTCGCTCAATGTCCGATTCATGGATAATAAGCCCCTCGCAAAGTGGCTCCGCGACGCGCTGGGCTGCCTGACCGAGTTCTACCAGTACTGCATCAACATGGCTTCTCAGATCACCGAAGACCAGGATGACGAGCCACTTCCTTCAGACGAATCCCTACGAGTACCCCCTTCAAGACTCGTGCCTCCACCCCCTGCCACAATCCGCCTTCACAACCACGACCATTTTGTCTCCCTCTTCAAGACAGCACTTGCGACGCCTGGCTGGCCGTCCAAACGCACGAATCTTGGTGATCAACTAGACGCCCTACCTCGAGGATCCAAGAGGAAGCCGACAGCGGACGAAGAGGAGGATTCAATTCCTGACCCTGAGTCACCTTTGCAGAAGAAACGCAAGCCCTTGGCTGTATCTCTGCCGCCCCCCCGTCCACCTACACGCTCATCCCAGCGTATCAAGGAACTACAAGCGAAGGCACGCAAGGCAGGCACTTCAATGGGCCTTCTCTCCTTTTTTTAATCGCGTGTTGGACTCTGCCTATACTTATTGTGATAGACATCTTTTACTCATTTTTCTCTTCTTTTTCAATTCACGGCGTATTTTTCTGCCATTTTCAATATCAATCCGTGTGCCTCAAGATTTGTTGGAGGTTAAGCTTGTAATGGCCGTTTGTAGCACACCGTCATTCAAATGCGTCTGCATTTTCACCTTTGCTTCTAGAGCAATGGCGTGAGGGAATAGAAACCGAATTCGGTGATACTACTACAAATTCAGACTTGCTGCACCAACCTTGCGTCGACATTGTAATTTTCTCTTCAGGTTCGTTGCAAAGGCCGTACCGTGGTCCATTTTGGGTCCACCTCAGCATCGATATTCTGCTGCTCGCGCGTCGTGAATCTGGTGTCACCGTCGATGAATTCTTGTGGACATGAGTAACATTGAAATGACCGCGTTGGAAAGTCGGCGCGTTGAAAGCTCCTGAAGGCGGAATGACAAGTTTAACGCGATCTGACCTGCCCTAACGTATGCGTGTGAATGTTTGAACTCGCCAAATTCTTACTAGTACTCTGACCTCAACCACAACCATCTCTCAACACACAGCGATCACTCATCCTGCCCCGTTTCCATCCCGGGCTCTGTGGAGAGCCCATGCTGAGATTGCTTCCAGCTTTTCCCGATACCTCTGTCTCGAGTCTCGACGAAGCATCACAGGAGGCTCTGCCTGTTGTGGCGGTCTCCAAGTGGGTTCCTATGTTGCACGAGAATTCAGCCGAGAAGTATCTTGTCGAAATTTTTAACTGGCAACACCCACTGAAGGTAAGACGGAATGCTAGCATGGGATGGAGAGTAAATTCTCGCGGAAAGACTACGGCGCTCGTCTATTCTGGCGAAATCGGCACAGTGCGGCCACATGATACCACTACTCTGTCTCAATCTCCTGGAAATACACAGCGGACGACGTCACCTCTCCGACCACTTATTTCTCGCGAGCACCATCGCTTTCATGAAGAAATCGTAGCTACCGAATTGGGCGATTTCAAGAAACCCAAAGAGTTCATACAAGCCGTCGCAGATGCCTTTGAGGGTACGCCGGTAGCATTCTAGAGTATTATGCGTAGGGGTAGGCGATGAGGTTGAGGATGTGGGACGTGTGGAGTAAGATGGAGCGGGGGATGAGGAGGAAACTAACGCACCTTGGTGCACTGCCAGGTTGCACCCGTCGCAGAACACGATGGCGTTACTGTTCTCGCCCTCCGAGTCGTCGCAGACCGCACACGTCGAGTCCTCCGAGGGCATCGCAAAGTCCTGCTTCGGTATGTTCTTCGTCTGTGCACAAACATCACATGTTAGTCAGTCAGTCTCCTCCGTTAAGTGCTTCGTCCACCCCGAAACCCAAACGAAACGGATAGGAAAGCCGCCCACCAAGTCAAACCACTCCTTCTCCAACCGGTCCATCATAATCTCGAACACCTCCAGCGAGACCTTGTCCATTTGGTCCTTCTTACGGTCCGCGTTGACAGCTTCGAGCCATTCCTGGTCTTAAACAATCCCCAATACTTATCAGTATTGAGCTCCATCTGACGTTCGTTCGGTCCGAACGCAGAACTGGACTAACCTTGCTCATCCATATCATACTCGACGAGCTTCGCGAGGTCGCTCTCGAGCGGCTCGATGTGCCGGATGTAGTGGTCCGGCCGTCGAAATTCGGAGAAGTCGTTATCTGTGCAGATGCATGCGTATGTTAGCTCTCCCCAAAAAAGATGAATACGAAAGCGAAGGACGGGAGAGTGGAGGAATAAGATAAAGGTAAAGAGACACGCACATCCATACGCCCTCGGCGCCGCCTCGTGCACGCCCGCGGGGAGCTTCATCACGTCGTCCTTGGCGATCTCGAACTCGACTTTGGGCAGCGCCGATGCTGCGGGCGAGGCGGCATGGTGGTGATGGTGGTGGTGTCCTCTCGCCATCTTCCTAGAACTCAGTGTGACGTCCTTGTCGTTGTGCCCCTTCGAGGGTGTTGGAGCTCTCAACAAAGTCGCGGATGCCAGTTGGGCCTTGAGTGGAGCAGGTCTATCAACTTCGTCGTTACTCCTAAGTGGGTATATCAAATCGATGCCCTCGTCAGCTTCATGATAAGCATACGCAGCACAAAGAAGAAGGGAGGTGTGGACGACGTCGAGACTCAACGCCCGACAGAGACGTGACAGCACATACTTGGCACGTGTCGTGACTTGCAGCGTCCGTGACTTGACTGATCGACATTAGTAGTAACTAGAAGATGCACGGGGGTAGGAGTTCAACGTTCAATCCTGAAAGTAATGAATGATGCATTTATGTACGTAGGAATGCATGAGGAGGGTCAAAGGAGGGGATCCAAAAAACGGACTCGACGTGATCACGTAGGCGCGACAATGACTGGCATGTAATCTGGAGGTTTCCGACAAAGTTGAAGTTCAATACGTGAGGTGAGACCGTCCAGGATACGTGTACACATACGTAATTCGCAAGGAATAGATATTCACGCTCCCGCGGGAGCAAGGCGTCTCCGGTTCGCGGTAGTCCTCCATGCCGCTTGGGTCGTCGTACTCCTCCCCCTCCAGGTCTCCACCGGAGAAGAATGTAGCGCTGAAGTCATCTTCGTTCCAATTGCCAGGCAAACCAATGTCGAGCTCGTTTTACGGACTGTTGGTGACATCGACATGATCTTCAGATATATCACCCTGGTATCTCGAGAACTGTAACAACTTGCGAGCGTAACTTTTGAGCTCTTCGTGGTCGACTGTCTGGGGGTAATCCTCCTCCGGCTTCGGAACGGGAAAAAGTTGGAAATATCAATATCGTCATGCTCGGTGAATGGTAAACATTTCGAGACTGTCGACTGCCATCAGTCTCCTATTCGTGCCAGATATTGGCAGAATACGGCTTACCTCGGGCAAAGTGGCGAGTTACGGAGTGACGACACGAAACGGGTGTAAAAAGAATGGCTCGAATTATTTTTGGGTAGGCGGCAAGATCTTGGGTTCGAACCAGGAATGGTGGGAGTAGGCTTGGTGTGCGCAATGAGAATGGGGTATAAGAGCTTGCGTGATTGAGCCAAGGAAGGGTGCGGAAGGTGTATAGGGCCGTCAACCAGAGAGGGCCGTCAGCGTCAACGCTCAGAGAAGGGAACGAAGAGGAGTGGAAAGGAACTGTGCAGAGTCACTGGGGGCATCATCGTTCAGAGGCTATACCTTTAAATAAAATCCTGAAAGCGACACTGAGACCCCACTCGAATGTTGCTTCTGATCAATGCTCGAGTTCTGGGCCATCATGCCGACTCACGTCGACTGCTGCGACCTCCTGTTTTCCTTCTTCTCTGGCGGGTTTGAAAGGAATTGGGCAGCTTGAATGCCGGCGAGGACTAAACTGATGAGAACGAGATAGACGAGATTTCCGCCAAGAAGCTGACGTTGCAACGACACGGAAAAGAGCGAAGAAGCGAAGGTAGGTGCGATGGACCGCGTGCCCGATGACAGCATTTGGGCAACACCATTGAGCATGCCCATCGGGCCTCCTTCTGGGATGGACTGCACCAGCAAGATCTGGAGGGAAGCTACAGGCCGAAAATGTGAGTTCTCGACTGGAATCCTTGGGGGGATCGACGCACCAAAGGCCATGTAAATCATCATCTGGAAACCAAGCTGTACGCAAATGCAGGCGATGACAATGGCGTCCACTCTTCCAGCCCGACGGGCAAAGAAGCTCATGACTGGATACAAGGAAAAGGTGACGATGAAGCAACAGAACGTCACGATGAACAGCTTTCGCGGCCCATGGGCTCGTATCAACCGACCGAGGAAGTACATCTGGACAAAGGAGTTGATTAAGATACCGCCGACAGTAACCCACACGCCGTCCATCTTCCAGTACTTAGTGGTCCCCCACAGAGTGCTATAGAACTCCAGTGGAGTCCAGTGGAGTCCAGCATATTATCCAGTGGAGTCCAGTGGAGTCCAGTGGAAGTGTACTGGAGTTCACTGGACTCCAGTAAGGATATATACTGGAGTCCACTGGAGTCCACTGGAGTCCACTGGACTCCAGTAAGAAGGTCTACTGAATTCCACTGCAGTGTGGTACTGGAATCTTCACTGGAGCTCCCCTGGAGCTGTTACTGAACTCCACTGGACTCCACTGGAGTGTGGTACTGGACTCTCTGGAGTATAGTAGTATGTCTTAGTGAATATTACAGCTAGACTCCAGTAGACTTGGCCTTGATGCCCTCTCGTCCTGATTCCACACTTCCATTTTTGTGAGGGGGGTCTGGCATTGTGGAAGCTTTGGCATTTGATCTACAACACTTGTAGTTGGACTTGCATCCATCTTTTAGTAGTTTACCTAGTAACTGGCTGGTGTAGTGTACTTGTTTGTAGAAAGTGAGCAGGCTGTTTCTGGAGTCTACTGAAGTCTAATAAACTTCTTTATCTGCAACTTAACTTTTAATATACAGGGATTCTTTACTTAAGTTCACTGGAGTCCACTGGGGTCCACTGGAGTTCTGTAGGAGTTCACTAGCAAGAAAGAAATCCAGTGACACTCAGCAGTTTTAATACTATTAAACAAATGCTGCTAAAAAATCAAAGATACTACTAGAAAACCACTCAAAAACTACTGGTCTTCTAGTGATATGCTCAAATATTATTATTATTTTACAAGGTCACATGACCTCACCCAGTGAGCTGAACAAAATACAAAACCCAGTTCATGTCTTTGTTGTGTTATATAATATATGTAAGATAGTATATACACATCATTGATGGTGTCTAGTAGTTGCCCAGTGGTATGCTAGTAGGCAGTACTGGACTCCTGTAGGACTCCAGTGAACTTGCATAGAACTCCAGTAGAGTTTTCTGTGCANGTTCACTGGAGTCCACTGGAGTCCTATAGGAGTGCAGTGGAAGATGGACACTCCA
>JANKHO010000993.1:0-13103 GCA_027627235.1 Agrocybe chaxingu | reverse complement strand
GCTGGCGCGTTGGAGGTTGCAGGATTCGACAACGTATTGATCCTGCTTGATTTTCTTGGACTTCGCCTCTTGGAAGGAATCGGATCGCGGTCTCGTTTTCTTGGTCGTTTCTCACAAACGAATTCGGGTCGCGATATCTCAGCTATCGACATAGAACCCTCTCTCCCGCCGTTCATCGTCACCGCGAAACTACATACCACCGTACCCACCTTGGTGTCATGACCGACGCCTATCCGTCCTGCCACACTCTGTTTGCGCGTCTATGTGGATGCTACCGCCTACCGTCGAGGCTTGTACTACCCATAGTGGGATTGCAGACATCATCAACGCGTTCGAGTGTGGGGTCGGCTTCATGAAGAACATCGACGCGTTCATCACTGTCTCGCCCACTTCTTGGTATCTTTGTTCTTTTGTCGCCCACTGCGCCTGAAAGTTCACCCTTCAAGCTCAAGGTTTCGATCGTTACGGCACCCTTCTAATTCTTGGTATTTTTTGTCTCTCTTATCGGACCTGCTTCATTTGTATCACAAGCGCAATGTGTATCAGTTATCAATCCTCTCTAATGAAACTGCAAAGAAGTCACAAGACCTCGAACTCGAAGTTGGAAGAAATCGGATCGCGTTTTCGGTCTCGTTTTCTTACAAACGATCGCGGGTCGCAATATCTAGTCCATCGACATACACGATCATAGAATTCTCCCGCTCGAACCCATCACTGTGAAGTTATACCGTACCCGTTCAGCCCCACAAACCGACGAGAACAACTGAGACGTATGCTCTAAAGCAGGTTCCAGACTGAGATACTTAGTCTGTCCTGCCGGAAATTTTGAATCTCCTTCGAGGCTCGTACAACCGACAGTGGGATTGCAAATGTTGTCAACGCATTCAAGTTGGGGTCGGCTTCGTAAGGAACATTAATGCGCTCGTCGCTGTCTAGTCTACTTCTTGGTGGACTTGTTTTTGTCGCCCACCGCACGCCTGAATGTTCAACCCTCAAGCTTCAAGGTTTCAACGTAACCGGTATGGCATCTATCCACCCTTCTAATTCTTGGTACTTTTTGTTTCTCTTATCGGGTCTGCTTCATTTGTACCACGAGCACAAATTGTATCAGATGTCAATCCCTCTTGTGCAACTGCAATACTCGAGTACCCCGATCGAAGCGCACGATTCCGAGTCATCTTCCCGGTGTGGGCATCACATCTCAAGCCTTGCAGCGCGCTATTTCAAGCCCTCTTGATCATGCTCTCACTCGGGGTAACCAAGACGAAGCTCCCTTCAGCTTTCTTTACTTGCGGAGCTTGACAGAATCTCTCCGACACGTAAGTCACCGTCGTTCTTATGTCTTATGAAAGCGCCTTCTATATCTGAGTGTCTGCGGTATTCATAGGGCTCGCCTTCGAATTCCTCCGAGAACCACAACCTTGGACACACCTTCAGGCTCGGGCGCTGCTTTCGTCCAGTTCTCGTGCGTTCTCCTGCACACGGACGGGGTTCCGATGTCCAGGACCTCCGAGTCGCCCATGATTAGATTTTTCCTTCTTTAGAAAGAGAGTGCAAGAAGGCCTCTTCACGTGCAATTGCTCGCGCTTGTGGGTTCTTTTGTGTGGCTTCGATATGTCGGCGTGGCGTTTTGACAGGTTCTGACGATATCGATTCTGAAAAAGCTGAGGCTTCTTTTCTTGGAAGCCGGCGCGAAGGTTTGGAGAGGATGAGGGAGGATGACCCAGTCGGTGCAAGTCTGGAGGTTCTTTTCTGCACTCTCGACTGCAGCCGGGACATGTTCTATTCTCCTTTCGTCTTTTGTGTCTTTTGTGGACAAGTAGTTAGAAGTCCTTCTCTTCTCTCACCAACGCCTCAAGCACACTATACGTACTCAGTTTTCAGTCAACCGGTCACGATGTCGGGCTGGACTTGGGAGCAATCGCCTTCGATTTCTACGAGACACCACTCCGCAGTACCGAGAACAGAGGCGCCTATTTCAAGCGTCGCAGCATTTTCTTACTGGACCAATACAGCCGGCACGACGAAGCGGTACCCTCGATTTACCGGATATAGCAATACGTTCTCTCGGCTTGGCCATTACAGGTTCGTACTGCCTCTCCCAGTTTGCGGGGCCATCTCTCAGAACCTGGTCGCTACCGTGCTCTACGGATCTCTCGGTATGGCTTCCTTCATGCAGAGCTGCTTCTGCCCGAAGGTGCTTGGTTCGTTGGCCGATTCCTGACTTCGCTGTGCAGGGAGAATGAGGGAGGATTCGACCCAACGGACCGCAATAGAGACACCTGCGGGGCCAATGGAAGCCACGAAGTGTATTACTGGTCCATTTGTCTTGATTGCCCGGGCGGCCGCCATTCTTCGTTTAAGCTTCTGGCAGCCGCAACGTCTCAGACTTGCGACTAGGCGATTCTAGGATGAACGAGCACACAAGAAGGGCCGCAGAGTCGTGTGCGTTATGTCAAGGAGGTCAAGATGGCATTGTTTCTATTTTCAATAGGCCTTCTCTTACCTCTCAGCATGTAGACGGTGTCATGATTCGTCTCTTTCAGTATGTGGCCATTGGCTGAGTAATGACACAATTGAATCCACTCTGCAGATAGACACCTGCCATTCACCTGCCGCCCCAATGCCGTCCCGCTTTTTTGTCTCCTCCGCCTCGTTTCCGTTGTCAATCCAGAATTCATCGACGTTTCCCCGCTGACGTCCCGAACTGGCTCGAGAAGCGCTCGTCAAAATCAACGCCTTCAAGTGTCACGATCTGTCTTGATACCGCTGTATTCCTTCGCGGTTCAGCGAGTATGCCGTCATTCATGATCATTGCGCATACATATTATTACGATCTGTCTGATGTTGGGAGGTGTGGAAGTGCTTCTTGTATTCGTATTCTCGTTGTGATGCGGTACATTCGGTGCATGACCTCATTGGGCGCTTGCCTATTCAATCTGGGCTAACTTCGATTCGGACCGCAAGCAAGGTTTTCTTGTTCTCAATGAAGGAGGTGTGGGTATCTTGGTGCGTCTATTGTGCCCCACGCATTATTTCTTTTATCTCATGGGGCGTAATTCCGCAGTGTAATTCCGATTCTCCGTTTCGATCTGTGGACAGACCTGGCTAGAATACTATCTGATACTATTCTTCGATAGGTGCTGCGTGATGATACCTGCCAAGTGTATGGATCACAAACATTTGCTTCTTGGGGCAGGAGAAGGTCGGTGACTTGTTTCATGCAGCTCTTTACCTTTGACAAGGCTCGACCCATCCTCTGCGTAGGGCTGATGATCAATCCAGATCGTGCTGCCGAATGGTAATGAACCACTTCTCCCCGGTATTTCAGGAAAGGGTCAGTGTCAAATCAACTTCTCGCGCGTCGTTTCCCCATCCTCGACAATGGCGGCGACTTCTTCGGGACAGCATGCTCTCATGGCCAGCTTCGCGTGTTTCATCCAGACTCTACTCTCGTCCTTCTCGATCGAACCGACGGCACCCATGACCGCTGGTTGACAAGGCCTCCCGTCAATTGATTCATTTTTGTCTCCCTTTGTTGGTGTGTGGTTATTACTTCTTCGTCGGCTTCCTCGACCTGACATAACGGATTCCATAGGCGTCGGTGCCATTACGACGCCTATCTGCACAGGTTTAGGTATCTATTCTGGGTAATTCTGATCTGAGGCGTAATCGGCCAGTCGACTATAAGTTCCTCAACTGCGCCGTCTGAGCAACGAGAACTCCCCGTTCCGTTTTGACATCGACTGGTTCCTTCCTCATCGATGAGTCAAAATCCTTCGCCAAATTCTTCTAACTTCAGTAACACCAGCTACCGTGTCACTGGGAGTCCTGGCTTCTTTGCTCAAGGATCCCAGTTCACAATTGGAAGCGACCAAACCAGTATGTGCCCTCCCCTCCGTTTCTTTCTAGATTTGCAAATTAAATGATCGTGCTGTTTCAATATCAAGGTTCAGAAAGATCTTATGTTCTCCTTAAGGTCCTCGGTCGGGGTGCCTTCTCCACCGTCTCGTTCTGCGACTGGCAAAGCCCACTACCTTCCAACGCACGATTTTTGCGCACTCCCAAGTTCCCGGCATCAAATAGAATAGTCGCTCTTAAACGCGCCCGTGTCACCAATGCAGACCCACCAATATCAATGGTCCCGGAGATACTTGCCTTGCGCACAATCCCACCTCATCCGAATGTCATATCATTGTATGATTATTTCCGCCCCCAGAATTCTCCCAGTCGGGACGTCTACCTCGTCCTCGAGGCGATGGAGGGCAATCTTTACCAGCTCATAAGAGCGCGTCGCGGCCGACCTCTTACGCCAGGCCTTATTTCCTTCATATTCCATCAGCTTGCCCTCGGCCTGGATCACATCCATTCTCATTCTTTCTTCCACCGCGACATAATGCCCGAAAATATCCTAGTCACGACAACTGGCTTGGGCCGGTATTTGACGTCTGCAGACCTAGGCTCCACTTCGCAAGAGACAGATCTCGTTGGAGTGTTCAAGATTGGCGACTTCGGCGCAGCACGGCAGACGACGAGCAGGCCACCGTACTCCGAGTATATTGCCACCCGCTGGTATCGTGCACCAGAAGTTCTGCTTTTCAGTCGCACGTACAATGCCTCCGTGGACATGTGGGCGCTCGGGGCCGTGATGGCGGAAGTGGTCAACTTACAGCCGCTGTTTCCTGGTACTGATCAAGTCGATCAAGTGTCGAAGATCTGCGCAGTGCTAGGAAGTCCCAGCTCTGACAGCGTCTTCGACGACCGAGGATTTCTGGTAGGCGGTGGTCCGTGGCCAGCTGGAATTAGCCTGGGTCAGAGCGTTGGTTTCCAATTTCCGCAGGTGCGTGTTGCCAGTAAATCGGTTCCTTTGATATCAGTTGAAGACGGTGCTCTTGTAGGTCACCGCGAGGCCTTTCTACACCCACTTCGGTCCATCCGTCAACGCTTTGCTGGTCGAGTGTATTCGCGGGCTGCTCCTCTACGACCCCCAAATTAGACTGTCAAGTCGGGATTGCTTGGATCATCCCTACTTCGAAGAAACCGAAGTAATGCGACAGCCACTCATCCAGCCTGTCATTAATCAGAATCAGTAGAGCGCGGCGCAGACAGGATTCAGAGAATCCTGAGTTTATCTTATTTATTTTGTCCACAGTATCCGAAATCCTTCGCTGGTGTGGAACAGTAATGCCGAATAATAGCAGGGTACACGTATTAATCACTGTGCATATCGAGAAATATAGCGTAAAGCATATTGTAACACTCCTCCCTCCTTCGTTGGTTCTAGTTCCTCACTCTCTGTACCAGTAAACTCCCATAATGCCGGTCGCGATTAGTGGAAATGAAAGAATGGGTATCCGTACTATGATCGTTGCCCGCATGGAAATTTCATAGTACAACAGCCACTGTCTAATGCCCCTACAGAGCTGCAACGCAGGCTGCAATCGAGATAGAGAAAGAGCGCTTTGATAGCTTCTCAGGAATTCGAAGTGTCTAGACAGAGTATAAAAGGATGGGCCGTCGACGGGCGCTCGGTAGTGCGACTTGCCGACGTCACCACTACAACGGCCGCTCAGCTGCGCATGTCTCAGTCCGACGTCGACAAGGCAAAGGGATGGGTATACAAGGTAATGTGCTAACTCCTCTGATGTGAATCTGATCAGAGGAGCTCATCAGTGACGGATCTTCGACAGATGTACCGTATGGCAGACTCGAAGAACGTTGACATGGTATCAATGTTCATCAACGATGAAGGTGTGTTCAGAATTCTGGGACCTCCACCTGTGAAAGGTAGGGCAGCTTTGGAACGTTTGTTTGCGTGGGAGTACGGTGCAATGCACGCAGATCAAACACAGGTGCGTCATGGCTCCACAAATGTCTTGGCATCAATTTATGGGCGCTTAATTACAAGAACTGGGTTTCATCTGTCAGTATCCAAGAAAATAGGTGACGGACACACATAATCTTACCATAGAAGCTCTCATGCCACCATCTTCCCAGTCTCGATCTCGGAACCCTACATCTTCGTGAAGCTCTTAGTCACGTACCAGTTCCAACATGGTTCTCAGCAGGTCGTTAAATGTTCGGCGATGTGACATAAATCACTGAAGGTGAGAATATTGTGTTTCATTTGCATTGAGACGCAATTTAATCAGTCACTTTTAATAGGAAAGCCGAGTGTTAGGGGTAGAAGTCGACGGCGATTTCTCGAAAGTCTTCCAGCAATTAAGCGCCGTCGGCGGCCCACCGCCTCTCTAGGTTCACTAACTTCTGATCACTACAGCGTCAGTGGAAGTGTACGTATTTTATTGGAAGAAAGACTTACCAACTATTACAGATGAAAATTGGTCTCTTCGTTTTGCAGTAGACTTATCTGGACCCCGGCTGACTGCAGCCTCTGAATTCGGGCTGCGTGAGTGAAGGTCTCTTCTGGCTTCACACAAGTCTCCAGGAACTTTAAGAGGGACGACGTCTGCATTTGCCCGTCTGAATTAGGCTCAAGTCCAGGCAATTTCTCCCGGATTTCCAACATGTTGAGTAAGGGTTCGAGTTCGCGCGTGCCTTTGAGAAAGAGCTGTTCTAAGCAGGTGCCAATTTCGTTCCGCCCAAGGCTTTCCAAAGTGGCGGAATTAATTATCGTCTTATGAGAAAATGTGATTGACTTCAAACGTGGAGCCATTGTGAATATTTGGGCGACGTCCCGGGCTTCAACTTCTAACGTTCCGAGGTACAATTCTTCAACATTGCAGGCCGAACGTTCCACGAGGCCATTAAACATGCCAGACGACCAAGATAACCCATCGTACTGATAAATCATGAGAGACCGAAGAGAAGGGAGAATGAAAGGAAGAAAAAAGAGGTCGTAAGGTTCATGATCGCAAAGATGGACGTAGAGGTGGGTAAGACTCAGTAGGGGAATTTCGAATCGCGGGACGCCGGAGTGCTGGATTCCAAAAATGCGCACATGAAGTTGTCGGACAGATTGACAGGATAGAAGGAGTTCGTGGCAATCTGCGGACTGAAGACTGGAATCACATCGAAACGTTTCTAGGCGGTTCAATGGAAAATGAAAAATCTGAGATATCACAAAAGGTGTGAGTTGGATGCGAAGTCGACGAAGGTGATGAGGGTCCAAAAACGGTGATAGGAGGTTTCCAAGCTGGAAGAATTGAGGCCGGAGAGACGCCAATGTACATCGTCAGATGGAGCTCTTCGAGAGCATCCAAGGACCCCAGCGGTAGTGAGAAAAAATGCTTGACTTGAGGAGGATGAAGGACAAGCTGGAGGCATCTGAAATTACGGGAGAAGGGAATAATCACTTCTTGGACAAAGTCTATGTCGGTAGAATCCCCCGAAGTGTCTGTTAGGGTGAGCGAAAGCGGTAGATTCCCTGCGCGAGAGAAATATGTTCGAGCTGCCTGAACCTTCTGCAGAGCCGTGTAATCCTTTTCAAAGTAGAAATGCAGTGATTGCCAAATGTGAGGCATTCCCAGTGCGGTCTGTCTCCAAAACGAAGACACTCGACAAAGAAGTAACGGCGCTTCCGCTATGCACGGCGCTGTTCGCTTTGAGAAAGTGAAGACAAACCAGAAGATTTGTTGCAGCAGTTCAACGGGAAGTCGCTTATGAGGTGCAAGCGCAATTTGATATCGATTAATGATCGAGAGGACGGTTGAACGATCGTTGAGGATGTCTGTACGATTGGGAACTTGACCATGCCGAAGGTAGGCATCTATCCTGCGAACCTGCTTGATCCTGGAGGCGAGCCGATTCTTGACATGGATGGCCTCATGCTCGGTCAGCGGGGCATTTGTCCTCCCAATTTGCTCGTCAAACGCGTCGCTCCGAAATGGCATGGCCCGACAGCTATGAGATCCGTTATGATTGTGAATAATTCGACAGATAAACGTTCAAACATACTTCTCCGCCTCTTCTCCCGTCCTCTTCCGTCCCCGTTCGTGCCCCGTGATGTCAAAGGTATTTATGTCGCGAGCAGAGGTGGTACCGCTGCGTCAGGATGGTTTGAGGGCTGTCTCGGGGCTGTCGAACACGAAGGGGTGCATAGAAGGACGCATGCGAGCCCATGCAAAGGGTGCAACGAGGCGTTATCAAATCAATTAAGACTCATTGGGCGGCCTGCAGACGTGCCCCATGGATTTACAGCCTGGCGACATTTTGGACAGAAGAGAGTGGCTGGTAGCAGGCCATGAGGCTTGAGGCTGCTGAAATTAGCCGGAAGGTCACCGGCCCGAGCGAGCATCATCTCAACGTCCCTCAACTTTTGACTTTTCTACACCCGGTCAGCGCCGAAGATATTCACGCCGACGACATTTACTTGTTACCTGCGTATTCTGAATGTCGAGTCTTAAGGGGATTGTGTTTTTTCTGCCCAACTCTGTGTCGCTCGAAGCCCGAACACGGCTTAGGAAGCAATGACGAATCTCCCTGACTTTATCAGCCGGGAATAGTCCTATATCTGCATGCGGAGAAGCGATTTCTGCCTTTCCTTCACTTCTCGCCTTACCATTCGCCTCCTAAGACGCTACAGCAGAATCAAGATGCCAGAAACGTGCGTTGCTTTCATTGCGTTTGAAGACGAGAAGGCTTATCGGCTGCAGCCATGTTAACACGTTCGGTGGCTCGCCTCTAAATCGCCTCTCATGGCTTCGGCCATCGCAATCGTTCATGAATGCCATCATCCACGTTCCAAACTCACGGTGGCTTCTGTTCAACGCGGGGCAACCTCTCATGATCTCGAGCGACGATAGATTGGTGAGGCCTGCCCTGGCGTATCTAAGCACGGAAGACGTCAAGCCCTTTCTGGGCCCGGAACCGTACTTCGGACAAGGGAAGGAACCGGGCAAGCTAGTCGTGGAGAAGGACGGCGAGAGCCACACTCATCCCCAGCATTCACCCACGGAGGCCGCACGGCACCACGGTATCCCGATTGTCTTCCTGGGACTGCACGAGAAGGAATCCGGGGACAACAGCGTCGCTCTTCCATCGTCAGAGTTTACCAATCCGGACGAGGCTATTAAAAAACTTCAGGGAACGCCGTATTTCGCTATCGATGTTGCCGACCTCGAATATACGGCGGATGACCTCGAAAATTTCCTGAAAGAATCTGGACCCGGGAGGGAGGGAAAGAAGTTGAGCTGGGTTGAGCCACGGACCTTGATGATGGGTTTCGATGGGTTCCCGGCTGCGGTGTTCGCCTCTGCTCGAAGTATGGTGGATTGGAACCAGCGTAACCAAGTAAGCCAATCTCTTCCCTAGAGTATGAATGCTCAGTCAACGTATTTTTAGTTTTGCCCAGGTTGTGGGTCGCCGACCTATTCAATGTGGGGTGGCTGGAAGGTTGCTTGCAAGACACTGTTACCCTGGACAGACAACGGAAACAAGAAGCCTTGTCCCACAACGTGAGAGTGAATTCATAGTCGCCTTGGAACTTACTAACAGGCCTTAAACAGCAAAGGGCTGCATAATTTCACCCATCCACGGACGGATGGTGTCGTCATCATGATCGCCATCGACGAAACTGGAGAGAAGGTGCTTCTTGGTCGAGGGGTACGCATCCTCTTTCAAGGCAATGCCATCAACTGAACATAGGCACCAGAGGAGATTCCCCGGCAAGTTCTACTCTGCTCTGGCCGGTTTCATAGAGCCAGGAGAGTCTTTCGAAGACGCAGTCGTTCGCGAGATGTGGGAAGAAGCCGGCGTTCATGTTTGGAATATCAAGTATCATTCCGGGCAACCTTGGGTGCGTCGCTTACATGCATACATATAAGCCACGATTCTGACTGAAAAACGCCGGACAGCCATATCCTGCCAATCTTATGGTCGGATTTTATGCTCGGGCTGATTCGACCAAACCTATACGAACGGACCTCGACAATGAGCTTGTTGGTAAGCGATTGCGGTATTTCGCTACACCAACCGTGATGACTGATGTTATATCTGCCAGACGCTCGCTGGTTCGCGCGGGAAGAGATCCTCGCGGTTATCAACCACACTAGTGGAACCCGGTTCCGACATGCAGACCTCAAGAAATTCGCTGAGGACGTGGATGGGAGAAGCAACACGGGAGAGACAAAGGCACAGACCGACCCCACCTCGCAAGCACTAACGCCTGCCGAGTCGAAGGCTTCTGCATCGCAACAGGAGCGAGGGAATTCTTTGGATGGCGAACCACCCTTCCGGCTGCCAGGTACTGGTGCAATCGCAGGAGTGTTGGTGCGGGATTGGGCAGAGGGAAGGATTAGTTTTCCCCCTGAGGACCTCAAGGCTGGCCCCATTCACAAGGGCAACCTTTAGTAATACGTGACCATAGAATACACGGTATGGGACTAGAGGTTTGGCTATGAGCTTCGAGATACACTGGGAACAAAATATCACCACAAAGTGGAACATTATCAAAAAGATGCTACAGGGCGTATTGATTTCGAATGAGTCGGAGAAAAACTATCCTTCGAACCGGGGTCGAACCAGTGACCTTGGGATGTTCATAGAAGGTTCCCAATTACAGTCCCACGCTCTTCCAACTGAGCTATCGAAGGTTGAATGAAAGAGGTAAAAAGTCCACCATTGTGAGTTAAGTAAGTCCTCAGACTGTCAGATAAGATAAGATAACCTCTGGTTTTTGATCCGCCCCTCCCAATCCTCGGGAGTAGCAAACCTGGTGGCAACCACCTCCGCGCAGCGGGACCACATAATATTTGTTACGGTCCACAGATTTTCTGCAAAAATCTTATCTGGGGCCCACCGCGAGAGGAACGAGCCACAACCACAAACATGGCTTTGACCGCTCACGCTAGGTTCCGACAATTATGAGGGGCGGGGCAATCAGTGTCGCGAGGAATCGATCCCGAATCGTCCTCGAACAGAGGGCACCGATGATGGACAACCGCTCAGCTATCCCGTCGACCGAAGTACTTCTGATTGAGTGCCCATAACAACGAATTTGCAAGTAGACATGCCGATTATATTGCGTGAATTAAATAGTGCAATGCGAGGATGCAGCACCGACATTAGTATATACGTCGTGCTACCATTATCCCTAAGTGCGATGAGAGAGACTAATGCAAAGAAAGCAATGAGAAAGAAAACAAGGTTCATACTTCCACTGACGAGGAGTTGATGCACTCCACCACGATCCCTGTCGCCGCCCGCACTCGATCCAGGCGAAATGCATTGACGACAAAATCCCGGCGGTCACAGTCGACCTCCAAACACCGCAACCTCGAAGCCGAGGGAAGGCATGACCTCTTCCTCCGCGCGGCCTCATACTCCAGCAGCTCGAGGACGGGCGCTAAAGGCTGGTGGCTCGTGATACGAAGCCTCTCCAGGGACTCGGCGCGCTGCCCAGAAAGGATGCCGCGGAGGCATTCGTGCGACAGCGTGGTGTTCCGTGGCACAACGAGCGTTTCGAGCGAGGGCGTATGGGTGATGATGTCGTCCATTCGGACGAGCTCTGGGTCGATGCTGTCCAGCTCGAGGTGGCGGATGTCGCATCGCATGCTCTCGAGCATGTCTGCCCAAGGGCGTTTGGAGGAAAAGAAGACGTCGGCGTCACCTTTTATTGTTAATGAATTGAGGTTCGGAAGAGTATAGGGGAGGAAGACGGGGTCGCAGATCGAGTCGGGTGCAAAGGTCAAATTGAGTTGGCGAAGCTCTGGCAACTCTGTACGACTCGGTGTCATTGCTGCTCCTTTTCGTCCTGCTATTAGGAACTGCAGCTCCTCTGCAGATGTGCACGATTCCATGATTTCGAGGAAGGTGTCGAGAGAGACATGGTGTTGACAACGGAGGTATTGGATACAATGCCACGGAAAATTGACGAATTGCGGATCCACCATCATCAGGGGGGAGAAGTCGAGAATTAAGGTTTTTAACCGTGGCGAAAGTCCAAAAGGGGTGAATGACTTCCGTAGACCATCGGACGCCCTGGCGGGGCCGGGCATGCTTGCTTCGAGATGAAGGGTGAGGAGGGAGTCTAACGTGCCTGACGGTAGTCGTACAAATGTCGTAAAGTTTTCAGGAGAGACTGTCAGACTGAGGCTTTGTAGATTGCGGGTAAAGGGAACTACGCTATTCGTGATGAGGTTGGATTTGGGGTCATAAGAGCCTGCGGCGTAATGGGGAAAAGAACCTCGACCTTTGGACGAGGTTTGTTCGCGCAGTTCGAGGTGCAGGGGAACGTTCTTGGAATTGGCGCGGTCGAGGAAGGCGTACAATGCGAACACGTTGCGGGAGATCTTTACCGATTCAGCGGTAGTGTCGAGGAAGAGGGATGCGGAGCTCCAGAGGCCCGGTGTCTCTAACGCCAGACTTCTCCAAGGCGAGCATATCCGACATAGTAAGAGCGGTGCTCGGTTGACCATGGGCGGAAAGGTGATGGATCCATCCCTCAGGAGAAGAAATACATCCTGGATGATTTCGGGGGGCAACGACTTCCAAGGAGCGAGCGCTATCTTGAATCGCCTTATTTGGTCCTCAAGTTGAGCCTGCTTCTCTTCGAGGATTGGTTTGAGGTGCTTTCGTGTGCCACGGGCTTGAGCCAAGAGCGCGAGGATCAGATGCAATTCGTCTTGTCGTTGCCGGAGTCTCGATTGCACGATCTTCGCGTCGTCATTGGACAGTCGTGAGTTAGTTCCTTGAGCAAGGTCGAAGGCGTCGAATGGTGCCGGAATGGATGCAAGTCCCAGGTGATCTGGCAGCAGAAAAGCTGTTCAGTAACTCCTCTCAGAGGGAAGCGTTGGTTGGTATCCCAGACAACTGGACGTACCAAAAGCGTCGATGCGCACCGGCATCACAGATTGGTCGTTAGATTAGGACAGTGTGGCGTTGAAGGGGGTGTCTGCGCGACTTGTAGAGTGCGTTGAAAAGGAATAGAGGAGGAGGGCCCACAGTGGTCGTCGCCCACTGCCAACAAACGAAGGGGCGCATTGGGCAGCCTGCCAACCCCCGGATGGCATCCAACATGAGTTTGACAGCCGCTGTCAGGCGCGCTCCCGCCGCTGTTAAACACAAGGGGCATCAGTAACAGAACAAGATAAGGCTGGTAGGCCGGGCTAGCCCGGCAGGGCCCGCTACCTTTGCTGGTTCAA
>JANKHO010000992.1:0-13103 GCA_027627235.1 Agrocybe chaxingu | reverse complement strand
CAATACCTCCCATAGATATGCGCGCTCTCCTCGACACGCTAGATATCAGCCGTCCACCTCGTCTCCGAGAGGGGTCAGGATGGTCTCATCGGACATTCGCACACGATGGGATACCGTGCAGTACGAGGTGCGGCGGTAGGCGTAGTCTGGACAAGGTTTGGAGAGCGAGCTCCCACGGAAGGTGTACGGTTATGGGAAGGAAGGAAGAGAAGGGAAAGAAGAGGACGTCGCCTATCTGGAAAAGAAAGAAACGCGAAGGCATGGCTACGCCAATGAGGAGATATCATTCCAAATACTAGCCACAGCAATTGAGGGCAGAAAAGGGAATACTCGAACCATAGCCTGATGACGCACCTCGATGGCCAATATGATCATTTCCTCCAGCCCTCTCTCTCCGCGAGACCTCCAAATCGATCGAATCAGGGCAAGGGGGGTGTATCAGGGTAGTTGAAGTGTTGAGATTGCGCATCGAGGATAGCGAGGAAGCAGAGGGATGACGATAGGATGCAACAACAGAAAAGAATCAGCGAAGGCAAACCACCCGTTGTTTGGCGGCACCAGGAAAGTCAAGCAACGGTTCAGTCGGTCCGGATTCTTCCAACAGTCTCATGGCCCGTGCGCACATTCCCTGTCCTCTTACCACATCCTTCTCCGATAACATCCCCTCTCCCTAGAAGAACCACAATCCCATTTCGCCGATATTTCTTGCAAGTATCCGCTGGGATTGGCATCCTGGAGAGGCATAGGTCAGCTTTGGCGTGGCTCAGGTACGCTCGCTATGTTAGCTCTTCCTTTCTTCTGCTTACGCCCCATTCTGAGCATCATCGCACAATCGCCCGCCTCCGTAGTGTGCTCCTGTCTCTCCTTCTCAGCACAAAGTCTCTCGGTGCTCGGATCTCTCATCCGATCGCGACGATCCACGCTGCCCATTTCTTCTCGTATGCCCTTCGTCCGACCGGTTGGATGTATCAATCTGACCAGGACCTCCGTCAGAGAGCCGCCTCCACTGTCTCTCTGTGACAATTTTGTTTGGTCCACCCTCGACTGCACCTCTGCATCTGCATCCGCTAAGCTCTCCTCCATTCCTTTGTCATCTTTCCGCTCGACTAATCTGCACGCACTCCGCTCGATATGTGCACCCTGAGGACGTCATTGTTCGGCCGAGAGGGATTCGAACGGTACTGGAGCAGTGCAAAGCTGGAGGAAGCTTTGGATTGGAGTGGTCCATGACCTGCTGTCTACCTCTTGCTTTTGCCTTCGTTTTCATTTCCGAGGTCTTTCATTTCATTTCTCCTTCTTTCTTTCTCATTTGCACCCAATAGCCTCTCGTCAAATCACGCACCCTCATGCATGCCATAAGCTTCCTCTGCACTGCATTGTGGGATTGCATAGATCGTTTGGGCTATCTCGCCCGTGCGGGGCGTTACCCCGAGATGGACAAATCGTTTCCGTTTCGGCGGTGCCTGAACGGTCTCTCTCTATCCCGACCCATTGCAGTAGTGGAGGACGTTTCTTGCTGCATAGTGTAACGCGGAGATACGGGGCATCTCCGTGTCCTGCAAGATATGTTGCAGGTGTGGGCGGTCCGATGGCACTTGGACGCTCTATCATGATCCAACATTTCCTCGATGAAGAGTATCGCTCTTACCCAGGATTTTTATAATGGGTTTCTACGCGATCGCATGCCCTTTTTTACACTTTCTCCTTCTGTTCTCTCCCTTGTTTGACCAGACCTCTTCCCTGCTTTTCACCCCACACAACAGTCCATTCGGTCCGGATGACACAACTCCGTAGCTATGCCACCCATCTTCGTTTCCCTCTTGCCCTCACATTCACCAATACCCTCCCGCGCCAGACAGACCATCGTCGGCCCGTTGAACGGTCGTTCCACCCGCCATTGTCATCAATAATATGTAAGGATTTGGTTCCAGAAAGACATAGGCAGTCGTTGGCACTGCCGTAGACAAGTTCAGGTGCGCCTGCTATCCAAAATTTTATTTCGTCTGCTCACATCCCAACCTCAGCGTAGCGGCCATCTCGCGCGTATGCTCGGACTTCATTATAATTTTTTATGCGTTGAGATGCACGTTCTCGTCTGCCTTCGACTTCGAGCCCTCCCACCAGGAAGCACCATCTTCCGCGTCTGTTATCCAATGATCTGAACACCTAATTCATCCCGGAGCACGACGAGCATACTCTGCGCCATGGCTACCTACCCGTCTTCGCCCTCTGGTTCCGTGCTTATGATTCGAATACCTCGTGGGTACGCGGGCCAATACGTTTTATGCATCGTGTTTCGGGGCTAGCGAGATTTGTTATAACCCCCGCCAATAGTTCCCAGAAGGCGCTCGTTTACTCTTCGTTGGCTCCCATTCCTTTCTTCTTCTTCTGCCGTTCAATTCGGGGCAGATTTTTCTGGCGCTTATAGCCGCTAACTGCTGGCATAGAATCTCTGGAGCGTGGCTCACCCATCCACCCCTCGGCTCCTCGCCATGCACTACTGCGACGAACCTGCAGCATATCCAGAGACTCTCCCAGAACGCGTCGAAGGATAGTCGCCTCAGAGACTGTTCGCGGTAGCCGGCCGATTGTTGCCACGCAAGCCAGGAAGGTCTTTGTGGCAACCCCTGGTGCATTCTGGGATTCGTTCTCGTATGGACTGGCTTTCTCGCATCATCTTTCCTGTTGTTTCCTCTCGAATATGCGTGCGAAATTATCCTCTCTCATGGCCTGCGTTCTTCAGTATGCGATGGCGGCGGGGGCGTTCCAGATATTAATCTTCCACCAATGGGAATGGATTATGAAACTTCGAATGCTATTCTGTCTCTGGCGGCCTCGTTCCTTGACCACCACCAACCTATCTAGTAGGCTCTTTGCTTTGTTCGACACGATCATCGTAATATCACATACCCAGCTCCCCTCAAGGCGAACAACGGGCATCCATTATGATCCTTGCGTCCGCTTCGCATACGAGTAAGTACCCAACATTCCGTTTGCTGCAAGGTTGGTCGATGTAATTAACCGCCCTTTTCTACCATTCTTCCTACTTTACCAGTACCGAATCATCAAAACTCTCCTGGGACTGCCTCGAATAACTACGCCGAAGTGCACATTGGAGATGCCCGGGGCCGTTGGTGGCTTGGAGAACACCTAGAGAGGATATAGCCGACACTCTAATCCATGATCTTACAACCGAGCTCCTGCTTTATATTATCAAATCTGGACCGCAAATCGACTATATTTCCAACTGCACGGATGGGAGAAGGGCTTACCGAGGTGGAGGTACGAATCTTCCCTTGGCGAGCAACTCGGGTTGACCGGCGTAGGTGCCGAGGGTAGACGTGCTCTGGTCGGCATACAAAATAGTGCGGGGCTTCCGAAATGGATGTCTTGGTCACTGTGGGCAATGTTTCACTTTATTCAGCGATATGTTCAGTATAAGAGCCGCCGCGATCTTACAGCTGAAGCGCATCTAACACTCTGTCTACTACTTATCGTCTCTACCCCTACCTTACCAAAAATGGCGCCAGTGGTCAACGGACGTGTTCTTTTCAACTCCATTCCTGAAGGTAAGCCTCCTTCTACCAGAACCGCGACCCACTCAAGTGCCTTACTCACCAGGTTTTCCTGTTCCTGGCGAGACGGTCGTCTATGACACCTCCGAGCACATTGACCCCGAGATTGTTCCCCTGAATGGCGGGTTCCTACTGAAGACGCTCGAACTGTCCGTCGATCCCTACATGCGGGGAAGGATGCGGGACTCGAAGATAGAGTCGTACATTCCGGCGTTCGAACTGGGGGAACCGTAAGCTCTATTCGATTCAGAATTCAATTCTTCATGGAACGGAAGCTTGACGGTGCTTACCTACTGGGTGATTGCACAGGTTGTTGGGACATGGAGTCGGTGTCGTTCTGAGGTCTGAATATCCCGGGATTAAGTCTGGGGATCACATTTACGGCGGGCTCGGTGCGTCTCTGTCATTCTTGGATTGCGGCGTCCAAGTTCTGGCTGATCATTGATTACGTGACAGAACACAAGGAGTATGCGATCCGAAAAGATTTGAACCTACTCTCGGTCATCGAGAACCCTTACAACATTCCCTGGTCAGCCTTCGTTGGCGTTTTAGGCATGCCGGGTGCGTTACGTCGAACTATTCCTAGTCGAAAATGAACTCATTTACAATGCACATCAGGTATGACTGCGTATACGGGGTGGAAGGAGTACTCCCGAGCAAAGAAGGTCCGCGTACTTTAGTTCTCCAAAACTCCCTTCGCCCGTCCTTTTCTGACATATACGTATTCCATTAGGGCGAGGTGGCGTTTGTCACCACCGGCGCCGGCCCAGTCGGATCGTGAGTCTCTCCTCTCTCCTCGGCCTCACCTTCCCTCTCCTCTCATTCACTTAATCCCTTCTCTCCAGCCTCGTGATCCAGCTCGCCAAAGCCGACGGCCTGAAAGTCATCGCCTCAGCCGGCTCCGACGAGAAGGTCCAATTCATGAAAGATATCGGCGCGACGTCGCTTTCAACTACAAGACTTCGAGCGTACCCGAAGTGTTGCAGAAGGAGGGCCCGATTGATATGTGAGCACCCCCTCATCTCGGTCTCCCTAGTCCTGAGGCTGAAAAGCGAGGAAGATATTGGGATAACGTCGGTGGAAAGACGCTCGAGGCTGCACTTGATAATGCAAAGATCCGCGCTCGGTTCATCGTGAGTGAGCTTTGGCCAATGTTCTATGGAAAATGTTCCTGATGAATATGTCAGGAATGTGGGATGATCACGGGCTACAACACGGGCTATGAACCCATCCGAGTACGTGCCACTCTGAGCCCCTCTCCCTCCACTCAACCCAACCGCTAACATTGACGTGCTCCCCTGCCGTTCCCTTTCTCCCCTTAAGAACCTCGGCCTAATCATCGGGAAAACGATCAGCATGAACGGATTCCTCGTCTCGCACCTCGAGCCCAAGTACGCTGCGGAATTCTACAGGGAGCTCACGCCGAAAGTCGCTAGCGGTGAGGTCAAGTACCGGGAGCATGTGTATGGCGGCCTCGAGAAGGTCGGGGAGGCGATCTTGGCTGTGCAGAGGGGTGAGAATAGGGGCGAAGGCGGTCGTACATGTCGCCGATGAGTAGATGTGAAGGGGGAAAGGGGCTTGCAAGATTTGGGGGGATGTGGGCCGGCACTTGGATTCAGGGTGAGCAGGGGAACAAATGTAGGCGGTCGAGTTTTCGCGTGTGCTTTGGACTCAAATGAGGTTATCTGGCATTTGAAGATAGGAGAGAGGAGCCAATTGAATCGTGAATAGTTCGGTATGGACTTTATTCAGGCTTGTGGAATATTCGAAAGCACCGCCTCCGAGGTATCCTGTAACTAAGAATCATTGAAGAGCGAAGCCGAGATGACCAAGGGCTCGCTTCTCTTCCTCCCTCCAGAGTCCGTTGAAAATGAAAAGTTGAAATGAAGTATTGCAGCGCCTTCAGCACGCATACAGTCGACACCTCGTACGCGGTGCGGCACGGCAACTTGGCTTCAACGAGAATACACCAAATGCCTCAGCGTCGAAGAGGAAACGTGGGACCCATTTCTTCATGCCCATGTTGAGACAAGAAAGTCGAGAAGAGGGACACATCCCTGCTGTACGTAGATCGGCAAGCGGTTCCTCGGACACCCAAACTATTTCCCGGGCGTCTACCCCCACCAATCGTGATCCCGAAGCGAATGTTCGAGTTGCCACTCAGAAATGGAGAATGGTAGGCAATGGTTGGGTGTGGAGGAGAACCCAACGGTCTGCCCGGGAAGGGTGTAAATGAGAGGTGAAGAAGATGGAATATAACGAGAGGGAATTTAATAAGAAAGAAGGAATGAATGTATGCGTCTAGAAATTTCTTTCGGCGACAGAAATGCTGCCCATCTCGTTCGAAATTCTCCTCTAGGTGACGATGGAGACTCCGGAGTTGTTGTACCCACGTATATGTTGCGCAGGGATTAGATGATGGGAAGGAAACCAATATAAACCGTGAATAGAGGTCCGAAAGAGGGGAACAGGGCGCATACATCGAATCGAGAACAAAGAATGCGATCCCAATGTAAGGAAATGCGGATCCACAAGAGCATCTGAGGCTAAACGGCGTGTGGAGTGAAAAGAAGAATAAAGAAACCGGATCCATCGAAGAGCCAACGAGCGTTTCTCAACACGCCCTGAACACTATGCGTAAAGCGACTGGGCAGTGTACCCGTGCGGCATTCGGCGAATGAGCACAGGCCGCCCGGATTGGCGGAGACGGGTGAATAGACACGGCCTAGAGGATGCTCGTTGCGCTCCTGGATGGAATAGGTGTTTGATCTATGAGACACGAACATGGTGCGCCTGGTCGGGAAGGTGTGAAGAAGAAGGAAGATTATGGGACGCACATCGAGTCGTAATACCGAGGAGTGAGGATTTGGGCGAGTTATTGGTTACGGTGGGGCAGAGTATGAGCAGAATAAAGGAAGATTTGGACAGCGAGCTCACATGATCCCGTTGTACCAACAACAACCTATACCTTTCCAGAGGTGTACGCGGCACAGATGGTGCTCATCGCGCTCAGGGACGGGGTATGTAATGTTCAAATCATGAAGACACAAACATGGTGTGTCCTAGAAGGAATGCCCGAAGTCGGAGGCAGATGATTACGTGCACATCGATGTATAATATCGAAGTTGGTGGATACAAGTTGGCGGTAACGCTGGGGTTGGGATGTGAGCAGACGAAAGGAAGATTTGCATAGCAGGTGCACCTGAGACTGCCACGCTGACGCCAACCTCTGCCTATCCATGTTCCCTATATATTCTCGGTGGTAATGGTGGGTAAAATGAGCAGGAAATGAGACGATTGCGGTTCTGGTCGGAGAGAGGACACTGGTGAACGTTGTGGTGCGGGGGAAAGGAAGCCAAGTTGCGTCATCACGATGCTCGGACCAGTTCAACCGTTGTGTGACTCTGGTGGAGTCGCCAAACAGCCCGCAGTCTTCTCTCGCCTCATCCTCGTGCACATCTCTCACGTCTCTTCTCCATGGACAAGAGTGTACTGGCGTATCCCTTCAGATAGCTCACGGTGTGCCCGAAATACTTGTTCTCTTCCACATTCTGATGCCTCAACAGGGAAATGGGTTTGACACGGCTTGGTGGAATCGAATCGGGGATCGATGGAGGGGAAGAAGCGTACGGAAGGGAGATCGTTGTGATTATCGAGGTGCGTCATGGCACAGAACTGCACATTGTTGAAGAATCTCACCCTGCGATTCCTTCGACACCCCCCAGCCTCGTCGTGTTCTCCAACCTGATCATCTTCTCATCCACGGTCCTCCTGCTGCCCAGTCGCGCCATGCCCACTCTTCCTGCTCACCTACCAGCCCAAGCCTCTCCTCCACAGCCGGCGCGAGCTGAGATTCCGTTCTCACTTGCTCCTGGATGATCGTTGTCGATCTCTGGAGCAAACTGAACGGTCGTAGCGCATTCCCAGCCCTGGCTAATGGAGGAAAGCTGCCCGGGCCCCAAGTGCCTCTTCCCAGGATTTTCGCCCTTATCCATCGCTCCTACTGGTGCTCTTCCTTCCTCCTACCACGTATTTCCCGTCTGCGCTCCGTATCTCTTGCCCCATCGCATCCTCCTCTCCGCTTCTCTCCATCTCCATCATACGCCATCGGTCCTCTTCATCCTCCCTCCTTCCTATCGCCTCCCTCTTCTCTCTCCTACTTCGAGACTCTCCTCCGCACCTAGCATATTGGATCCCGTTTGCATTTCCCCTCGCGTGATCTGCGAGCAGGCGGGAGCCTCTTTTGGGATCTCATTACGGATCTTATAGGACACGGCGGGCGGTCTCCTCCGTAGTGTGCTGGGTAGTGGAGGAAAGCGAACTCTATGGGAAGCGGGATGGTGGCCATTGGGTACATCCATGCTCTGCTCCATCTGTGTCCTTTCTCCCATATTTTCCAATTTGCTGTCCCTGCTTTCGTCGTGCACGAGCACCCGCCGATTGCCTGATGCTTCCTCTATCTCTGGCCCTTCGCTTTACTCCCGTCTCATAATATGCACGGCATTCATCCCTCGTGCATTTTGTCGTCGAGCGTGTCATATCTGACCCAGCGACGGACGGAGGCTATTGCAATCCTACGCAGGTCCGAGTGATGGAGGGTTGTTCATTGCAGGGTATTGCGCTCGTGCATGTCCCAATCGTCCACTTATTCCCTTTCTTCTTCCTACCGTCATCATCCCCAGAAATGTCTTCCATGAACCCCACGAGAGAAATCTAGACTCTCTTGAAGCACCTTCCCATTTCGCCCTCTACGCCATGTGTGCTGTGTATGGGACTTTTGTGTCCGCCTGCTCCTTGCACACCGCACTAGCTGTGGGACGAGGTGCCCTGCCAATATATTAGGTATCTTTCTGAGTTTAATACACCAACTCGTTTCGCTTGCAATCTCCGAGGTATATGTATATACGTTGTCTATTCTTTTATTCCTTCCCATTCACGAAGACTACGAGGATCGTAGCCGACCCCATACCACGCGAAACTCGAACCAGAACGATTCCCTCTTACTTTTCAGTTTCTTTTGAATGCATTGTTGAATGTGGATCTACATGCAATTATTTTTTTCTTCCTTCTGTCCCGACCCCGATGGCGTCAGTACCCCCCGTTAGACTTCAATGTTTCGTCAGGCTCCTCCACCCGGATCTAGCCCGACTGGCTCGTGCTCTTCTCGTACCGCGTCGACGAACCGTCTACGCGACGGATGATGGGCGCAACATACCGATCCACAGGTTCTATTTATTTTCCATAGAAATTCAGAACGACGTCCCTAATCCCTTCGTCCCATGTTCATACGTGTTGCGCTCGTTGTGTCCCCGCTTCGACGTCCCCTCCCTCTCTCAGTCGTATCAGCAGTTCAGAGCGGAGCTGCTGTTCCGCGCCGACAGCTCGCCGAGCACAGCTAGCGACTATGAACGGCTGAGCCAGCCGCATCAGTATATCCAAGTCCCTCCATCGGTTCACGCTCACTTTCAGGACGAGATGTGGACGATAATAACTAAACGTCGGGAAAGAGCGGATTAGTCGGTCCCGCAAGTGCCTGGGATAGAAAAAGAACCGACGCACGACGTCTACTGACTCGCACGCATTCTTCCAAATCCGTCATGCCTAACCGCTTCCTAAAGCTTAACTACCATTCGTCAATCCGGAGAGGAAGTGCACGTCCTCTCAGAAGATGCGACGAGGGGATGGATGGAGAGGCAGGCATGGAGGGAGGGTGCTGCAGGTGTCGTCGAGGAAACGAATGGTTGGTAGATGGAGAATGAAAAATGCGGTAGAGGCATCTTGGGTTATACACCGCGTAGAGGTAGCATCACCCAACGTCTCCGAGAGCACACAGGAGTGAGTCGTTGAATGGGAACGTAAGGTACAGCAGCGAAAGATAGAATGGGAATGAGGAGACGAGCAGTCGATCGGTGAGGAATATAAGCCACGGTACACCAAATTCGTGTTGAGGTTGACAGGAGCCGGGACGAGAGCAAGAGATAGTGGGAACGAGCCTAGCATCCATCGTCCACAAGCGAGCGCAGCCCAAAGTGTATTTCCCAATTCCCAGTACGCCCTACTCGGTTTTGAGATGAAAGCCTCGTGCTATACTTGGGGATAGGATCTGCTGGGGCAGCGCTCGGACGAGATGGTGCACTGGCAGCGTAGAGGAGAAGAGAGAAATGAGCGTAGCATGTGTACTTACACGCTGCTGGTATCCATATCCTCCGGGGTTCACCCTGCCGCATGGGCTGGGGAGCCCTCCTACGCCAACACTCTCGAACTAGCGCCAACCGCCATTTGCATGTCGCATTCGAAAAAAAAAATCGACAGCGAGATGGTAAATAGAGGAATTCAGAGCATCTGGCGTGGAGGGACAAAGCAGCGCTGCAGGTGTCGGCAATCGCGAAGTGTCGTTTTCGAAAGGAGATTGGCTGAGATCGGACCTATGGCGAGTTCAGGTAAACCACAGGAGTGCTGAAGAGTTCGATGAGGGATGCACGATGTGGCTTCTGGAGATGGGGGGAACAAATCGATGGACGAGTCTGGCTGCGGGTGATGGAGGAAACAAAGCGCAAGGAGGGGCTTCTGGAGGTCGCCGATGATGACTTCCGTGCCCATTGCCAAACACTTTGTCACCTCGGATTGTCGTCGCAGCCTTCATTTCACAGCACCCTCATTCTCCTTCTACGCCACAGCCTGGTGTCCTCTGAAAATATGAGCTGTACAGCTCGCTTTTCGCTCATCGTGGATTGGAGATGTCGATGAAAGCTCGCTGGACGCAGATCGACAAAGAGGAGAGGGTTGGGAGGACGAGATAGTGCAGGAGAACTCAGGTGCGTGATTGGGCAGTCCTTTACCCTCTCTTCATATGCTTACTACATTCCAACGATTCAGGTCTGCACTAAACCCCTCAGTCTCGTGGAGTCTGCTGCTCTCATCCGCCTCGATCATTCACTTCGATACTGATATCGCCGCCTCCCCCCTCTCATCGCCCATCATGAGACTCTCCTCCGCAACCAGCAGCAGTTCATTTGTACTTCCTCCTGCACGATATTCGCGACAGGGTTAATGGTACAAATGTAGTGCATGCGACATAAGCTGGGTGGTGGAGGAAAGCACATGGGGCAATGAGTGTGTTATCTTCCTCTCTGCTTTGCCCTCGCGTTGTTCGCCCTATCCTATGCCCGATCGCCCCATACTCGTCCCCCCACACCCAGACCTGCGCGATCTTCACTGATCGGTCGTGCAGTCAGTCGCTACGGACCTCATGTCTCTCAGCGACGGACGAGTGTATGTATTCCTCCCGCATTTGCCAGGGTGTTGGGGGGCCATCCTCGGGCGGCGTGTCCGTCGAGCGACTATTTTCATGTTCCTTTTTGCTTCTTCGTATCTTTCACCTTTGTGCGGTCCTCATCCCAAATTCCGAGAATATGCCGGCCCTTAGCACCGCGGGACAAGGCTCCTCCATTCTGCCAGATGTCTACTTCCCACATGTGTCGTCGCCCTGTACGCTGCTGGGCCTGGAGGGCCGCTGGGGATGCCTGGCGGTTGGCTGGGTGCTCACTGTGAGTGACGACGACGTACCAGCATTCCTGCGATCCCGCTCGCGTTTTCTGCGCTGCCTCTCCGCTGCCTTCTCCCTTTTACTCTTCTGGCTCTCGGTCTCACTCTCCCTCGTCCGTCTGCGGGACGAGCTCGATGTCTGGACGCCGCCGTCCATTGTTGCTGATCTCTGAGACTGATGGGGCTGGGGCCACTGCGAAACTTCCACCTGGATTCTATTGCTCGCTGACGCTCTCGTCGACGCCGACAGCTTCACTGTGAATCTCTATTCTGCTCGGCGTGATGCAGCGTGACCTGCGCGTCGGTTTGAGAGGCCTTCCAGTGACAATTTCGTGACGAGCAGTGACGGGAGGTGGGCGAAGTGCTGTCACGGCAAGCATCAACATGTTGATAACACGGACCCCGTGGGAAGTTCCGCGTTTATCCGCTTCAAGCTGTCTCTCCCTGACACCGCCATCCACCTCCATCTAATTGTTCTAGTGCCTTTGACGGCATTGGCGACCTCCGTCGTGAGCTACACATTTGGCTGTCTCTGGAAAGCTATCGGATGCAGGCTTTGGTGCTTATCTTGTTGATTGAATCAGGTGAGTTCAGTGGACTTCGAAGTTCCCCTTCTCAGCATTCTGGCGCCGTTTACAGACAGGAAAATGACCACCTGATGATTTAATTTTGCCTGATGTTGGACTAGCATGCGACGAGAAATTTGCTTAGGCTTGATTAACACGGACTGTTAGCTGAGCTCAAGACGACGACCTTCGATTTCCCGAATCTGGACGACAGGTCGTTGTAAATGAAGGACGAATATTGGTCTATCGGCGCAGAGTAAGTATTTGTAGGTATCGCAATCCGTTTAGTAGTAATTACTCTTAGGGTGATGACGAAATATCTCAATTGAAAATATTCAAAAAGGTTTCGATTGCAACAACTTGACCGCACGCCGTCCGCGACGAGAATCGATGTTGTTGAATCTCTCAGTGTAAATAGGACACAAGGAACCCCAAGCAACCACAGGTTAAAGTCAAAAGAAAAGGCTGTGCGGGGCCCACCCCATGGCCATCGTTTGGACTATCCCGGGCTCTCATGATCAAGGCCGTGGTGGGATCAGCTTATGGCGCATACATAACTAGATGCCTTCTCTACCTCATGTCCCAGAAGCTACGATGTTGGCAGAACAGCCAACAGGCAACGTTCACATCATGGAATACGGTGCAGCCATCGATCCTACTATCGACAAGGTTCGTTTTGTTTGTATTTTGCCTTTTGCGCGGTTTCGACCTGTAGCTGACGTCAAGAATTACCTGCTCTTGGGATATTTCAGAAACCGGAACACTGGACTGTGGAGCGCGATCCTCCCCCGGACATCGCAGTCATCACGTTCAGCAACGAGTCGATGGGGTTTTACAGCTACGACCCGCCCAAGGGGTTCTCTCCTAAAGAAATTTTGCAATTCCGTGGTGCGAGCGATTGCTTGACGCTCGAGAGAATCACAGAATTGGTCAGGGAGAGAAACGAGAAGGGAACATTGGAATTGAGAGGTGACGATAGGTTCAAGTAAATCACCATTACGAGTGGGAGAAGGAAAAGGATCGAAATAATCAGTGCCTCAATCGATCCGTATATCCCAACTCGTTGAGAATGTGAAGCCGCCACACCATCCGTTCGTCTCATTTTTATTCTGCCTAATAATAATGAGCCGTCGGTCAGATCTATCCACCTCGAGGCTCGAAGGGTTCACTTCAAAAACTGAATTTTCTGTTTCCCGATAACAGTAAGGGCGAACCTAGATTGAATAATCGAAACTTTGGTGGATTTAAGTCGCAGAACGTAACATGTTGCACCGACTAATTCTCTATTGCAACTACTTTACTTGCGCCTGGTGCTGGCGTTGTACTTGCACCAACCACCACCACCCCTGCATTGTTGGTCGTTGCAATGTTTTTCGGCGAGGTGCACTCCGCGTCGTCAGAGCGCTTCGAGCGCTTC
>JANKHO010000991.1:0-13105 GCA_027627235.1 Agrocybe chaxingu | reverse complement strand
GCCACCGCTGGCCTCTGCGAGCGTCATGAACCGCGGGGGGCGGGGCCTGAGGTATTGGGCGGCGGCTTTCTGTCGTCGGGTCTCCAGACCGAGCTTTGAGCTGTTGACAAGGAGCGTCATCAGAATTGCTTCAACAAGAATGGAGAGATATTTCAATCACTTCTTCCAGTGTCCATAAAAGCGAACAACTTCGTAGATTGATCGAGTGCTGACTTCGTCTCGGACAGCGCGCAGTTCAGCGCCGTGTTGCATGATGGCATCCTCGAAGGCGACTTCTTCTTGCCTGCTCCATTCTTTGTCAGTGTACGGCGTCTCATTTTTCTTCCACTGCACATGTTTTCATTTAGATAAAATACCGCTTGAGAGTATTCAACGAAAATCCACGCACCTTCTCAATACGCGTCGGTGTCATTTTCACACTGCTCATCGAAGTCGTACTATCCATCGCGGCCTCCGAAAGCCGGCGGATGGCCTCCGTCAACCAGTCCACGCTCGACTGCAGGATCATGTCATTCGTGAGCCGCTTCTTGATCTCCTCAGCTGCATGATTGTCAATGACTAAACAAGAAAGCAAAGGCGAAAGGTTGGGGTAACTAACCTTCCGCCACTGTAACCAAATTCAGTTATTACGTAATGTGACGCAAAAGGAGATACGCACATTCAGACTCGGTGAGGGTGTTGAGGATGTTGAGGACCTCGATGGTGTTGTCCCCTCCTCGTTCTTCAATTTCTGTAGGAGGCAGTAAGCTCTGGCTGTTTCCTCTGAGGTGGGCATGAAGCACCTGGAGAAATATTGTACGGATCTGGGGCAGAAGGAACGTTGGCCTGATACTTTGGGCCGACACGCGACGCCGTCCGGGGGAAGATAAGATCTTCAGGGTCTGATTTTGTTTATCAACATACCCTCGTACACGCAGTTGCAATGCTTCACTCACCAAGCGTGTCTTCAGCCACGGTGTGCTGTCTAGAAATAGCAGTGAGCCACAAGACCTTCTTCACAAGTCCCAGAACCGCCTACCCGAAGTACCTGAACGGCCACATATTGAAATGCTTGACAGGGAGGTTTTCCTCCTTCTCAGCAAGGGATTTGTCTTTACGCGGCCTGCCCCGTCCTCTTGCCGCAGGGGCATTCGACTTGAGCTTGATGGGGGCTGCAGGAGTGGGATGACGAATCTCATGGCTGTCCACTTCTTCTTCGTGTCTGCGAGAGCAGGGTGCGCAGGTCCAGCCATACCCGCGAGATGGTTTGGCTATCAGCGGAGGCTGGACGCACCGCATGTGGAAATATTTCTTGCAGCGGTCGCAGAGGACTGAGTCCGGGCTGGGAGGTCAAATTGGGTATCAGAGACCCTGGATGTGGGATTTGGGGTTTACCTCGGGCACCATTCCTGGCAAGTGTCGCAGAGGCGGATGGCGTCCGTCAAGTCTGGGATGACTTCCTTCTCTGCTACAACATATTCGTACCGCGAGATAAGTACGTCTCGAATCTCGTCCGGGACTAGTTAGCGAAGAATAGTAATTCTGGGGTTAATGAAACAGTTAGATAAAAAAAAAAACTTACGATTGCGAACATCATGAGACGGGATAACCTCGAACTCTTTCTTGATATAAGGATCAAATAGCCTGTTGAAGTAGAACCTGTCGGGGCGTTTCTTCCAACCAGACAAATCCGATATTTTGTCTCTATGCACCACGTGGCACTTGGCCCGTAGTTGATTGATGTCGCACACTTCCGAATATATGGCAGCAAGAAGTAGACGAGGGTCCGCCACAGGGCGGTCGCTCACATCGCTGGGACGATAATACCAGGCAAGACGTACTCGTGTGTACAAATATTGTTTGTCCTCATCGCCTTTGGGCGCATCTTCTGGGGGAAGGAATTGCATAATTCTTGCCACCGAATAGGGCGTGCCGTCCCGGGAGTCCCAACTGGGGGAGCAGTAAACATGGTCTTGGAAAAATCGGTGAGCGATCGGTGTGTATTTTTACTGGAGAGAAAGGGATAAATATTACCATTAACTTTGACCTGGTCGCCGTTCCTGAGGTAAACTGGAAAAGACATGGTGGAAGAGCGCTGAGCTTGAAACTCAGAAAGTGCCAAGAAAAATGATACTGAGTTAGAAAGATGAGAAGGGGCGGGGGATATTGAAATGGAGGTGATGGGAATAAATGATGAGAGGAACGGGGTGTTTGAAGGTGATGAAGGATTGATTCTGCGCGAGAAGGTGGAGGAGGGGAAACAAGAGGGTGAGATTCACACTCCGCTCGCCCATCAACTGCCAAAAGTGTTGTGGCCCATGTCCCAATTAATTCGAACGCCTCTGGACCGCAACACGAGGAAATCATCGACTACCGAAGCATGTAGAGCTGGATGGTGCCATTTCTATATCATTCCTACCCAGTTGTATCTATGGTCATTGAACATGTATGCGATGGATTTAGATTCAAGTTTGCGAAGTTGTCCATGCTCGCTGATATTCGAATTCGGCGCTTAAGGGAACACTCTCAGGTGCAACATTCGCACCGAGGATCTCATGCTGCGAACAAAGGCTTTCGGTGTTTCCTGGGGGTTCTGGCTTGTCATTTATATGCCGCGGACTTGGACGGATCAGGTTCACGGGGTCGCAGGGAAACGGGGCACGCGGAATATTCTGTTTCGAGCCTGAGAGGCCATAGATAAACGATGTTCAGGCCCTTTTTTTCCGACGATGGAGAGGCGCCTTTGTAGAGTTGTTTTTCACCAAGTTTGAGCAGAATGGACGCGATCGAGCTTTGAGGTTTGCTGATAGCCGTGTCTTCGCAGGCGGACTGACGACATGGATGCTCTGACCGCCGGAGATGTGTGTGCCGCGCCGGCCCTGGCAGTGATCCGCTGACTCAGCAGGAACTGCCCGATCGGGCGCAGTCATTTCCTCCCGTCAGGTTCTTGGCGTAGAACGTTCACAAGGGAGTGTCTCGTCAACTGGCCTCTCGTGTTCACTGTCTCCAACAGAGTCCCGGTCAGACTCTCCTCATGCCCAGCTGGCTCAGACTCTCTTCTGCGACAAAAGCCAGTGCCCCAATGGACTTCCGACCGCATCAACTCCCTCCCTGAACTTAAGGTCATCACCGAGAAAGACCTCCACTCGTCTAGCCATACCGCAATGCCGACTACCACGACCTCCACGGCGGCAGACTTCCCTCTGCCGCCCCCGGTTCTCCAGAGCTGCGCTGCCTCGACTACAACCCGCAAAGCTCGCAGGAAACGGCCCGAGTTGGAGGACTGACCGTCCACTGGGCTCGGTTCAAGAAACGCATCGGCACTGGTACAGCACCATCAAGCAGCTCCCACATAGGTGACAGCGCGGTAGAGACGGGTTATAGCAGGAGAATGGAGATGGCACCGGAGGCGAACGATGTAGTGGACGAAGTCGTCGTCGATCGGGTATGGACCGAGGAGATCAAGAGCTCTGTCACCCACTCGGACAATGGTGCCAGCCCAGAGAAGTCGGGCGGCAGCCACCAACAAAATCACGGCGCTAGCGACCACGGCAGCTTAAATTACGAGGGCCGCTGGCGGTGGTGGACGCCGTTCGCGATCATTCGGTACAGAACATGGCCGCTCTTGATGGAGATCTTCAGCTCGCGCTTCGTAGACGAGAAATCAGAGCAACACTATGCGCAGGTAAGTACTTACTCTTTGGCTTGTATCTCTGCTCTTGAATCTGCTTTTTTGACCCATGTACATGGCCGCGCTTTGTAGGAGCACTGGTTTATGAAGAAGTCGTTGGCTCTATGGGCCTCTCTATGGCTCATCGCGAACTGGGTGCTTGGGTGCATCTTCATTCCGCATCATCCAGTCGTCCTACTCGATAAAATATTCTACTTTGGCGTAGGTCAAATTTCCTGAGCCCCACCTCACAATGCGTAATGACTTGGCAATTTAGATCGCACCCGTCATGAGCATACCGGTTGTGTAAGTCGGCTCTTTAGTGTTCTGGGCACTTTTTCGCTGACATGCTCTACCAGCTTCATGGTTATGTATGACTGGCCGAGGGATCGACCTTACGTCTATCAAGTCTTTCTTCTGGTTTCTATTTGGTGTTGGTACGGACACACCCTTGCATTTCTGCGACCTTTGGCCTGACAGTCTTATCTAGGTCTTTCTACCAGGTCATCTATATGTGCGCAGTCGCGTCTGTTCCGGAGCTATCAATTGGTTAATCCTACTTTTCCTCAGACTTTCCTGTGGATATTATAGCCAACACCCAAACTGTGGCTCTCGAGATTTCTTGTCAACATTCTATTATACCACAGTGCGTTTCTTTACCTCTCACCCGCGTTTCTATAAATAATCCACTTGCCTCCAGGCCCTTCAAACGATCGCACTTTTCGGCCTCAAGCTGAACCGATTCCCAGCTGCCATCGGCAGTTTGGCTTTTTTCCTCTTGTCAGTCCACTTCCACCGCATTTCTCCTCGGATTGCCCATTTACGGCATGCAACAGTGCGTCAATTTCGGTCATACCCGTGAGGAGGACGTGGGCGCGGAGTAAGTGCCCACCTTATCGGCACCGCGTCGATACTCATGCAGCTGTGGTACCTTTTTCAATCAGGCATGATCAATCTCTTCATCTTCCAAAGTTGTGAGTCCCCAGTTGCTGAGACCGATGCCGCCGGTTGCTCAATGCTTCGTTCTCCAGTCCTTATCTATGTACATTACATGAGAGAAAGTGTACGTAAATTTATCCTCGATCTGATTCATGAGATTGATGGGTAAGTAGTCTGAGAGACGGCTTTATCGTCTCCGAGACCAGCTCAAAATACAGTACAAAGTGCGTCAACTGGTAATTCGCCTTCGAACCGTTCGTTCATTGAGCACCGCCTAGGCTACACAAAAGGCTCAGATCAACGAGCGCAAGGCATCCGACTCAAAGCGACGCTTGACTTCGTAGGTTGACCCTTCGATGGTCCGACGGTCACATGCTTATAATTTTCTCCAGTTATGTCTTCCATGATACGTACCTTTGCCTGGCATGCCTGCGCACATCATGCTCACGCTCGTCTGATATCCACAGGTTCGCGTTCCGCTCAACACGGCGCGTAAGTTCAGTTCCTTCTTTCGGTAGTTGATTGAAGACAATAATTGGGGTTTCATAGTCTTGGCCGTCCAAAATATGGAGGCGTCTGGAACTGTGGCAAAAGATCAGGAAATCGAATTCAATGCCCTGTGTGGAAGTCTGAGCATGATGTCGAAAGGTATGGTCTATCTGAGAACTTTACCCAATGGTATTGAGCAACCTTGATTTCCAGTTTTGAATGACGTTCTTGATTTGTACGCCCTTTCTTTCGGACTCGTAGGCAGTTCAGGGTAACACTCTGGTTTTCAAGCAATCGAATGGACAGTGGGAAATTTGAATCCTCGTCAAGAGCAAGTCATTTTTTTTTCCGGTGCAGAAACGGTTGAACTAACCTTACAATCATACAGCCGTATGCTTTCCACCAAGTGATGCGATCTCTTTTCGTCCCTTTACGGTTGGCTACCGATGCAAGAGGACTGAAGTTTGAGACGGACCTGGATCCCAACATCGACAAGGTGGCCCGGAAAGCTACGTATGAGGCTATGGGTGAAACACCAGAAGCGATTCGTGAGCACATAGCGAACAACCCAGATGTCGAAGGCGTCGTTACTGGAGACGATGCCCGACTGCGGCAGATTATCACCAACTTGGCCAGGTTTGTCAGGAAGCAGAGTCATTCCGCTTCATGTATGCTGAAGAGGTCTACAGTAACGCCTGTAAATTCACTCCGTCCGGTGGCAAGCTGACTATCAGGACACGCCTCGTTTTGCCATCCATACCACCCGGCATGGACCCACTCGACCATGACCACGATGACTCTGAGAAGACCGATCTCGACGAATCAGAGAACGGGCAACGGCCGCTGTCGGCGGATTATCTGTCGCAGCATAACCTGGAAGGCAAGTCGCCGGCACCTTTGGATTGCATCGTTGTGCGGATCGAGGTCTCCGATACTGGGTACGGGATCAGGCCGCAGGATATGGCACAGACGAAGCTCTTCTGTGAGTGAAAATAATCAATTTTATGACGCTCGTTTGCAATACTCACCGAGTATGGGACCACAGCCGCCTTCAACCAGACGGAACAGGGCAGGCAACAGGGTGGTAAGGGCACTGGTCTTGGCCTCGCACTGGTCCGCCAGATCGTCAAACTGAGTGGTGGTCGTCTTGGAGTGAAGTCCAAGACAGGTGAAGGTTCGACGTTCTGGGTGGAACTACCTCTTGGAGTCGGAAGGAAGACGTTGGACCCAGGCCCTCCTGATCTGCCTGATGGCTCGAGCACCTCTGACATGGATACGTTGCACCGTCCGAGAGGTGGGACTGGTACTCGGTCGAAGACAAAGTGGACACAGGAAAATTTTCCTCCAGAGGGAGCCGCGACGGTTTTAAGGACTTCGACGCGGCACTCGTCTGGATCTGCTCAGACCAGTGCGGCAATGCAAGGTATAATGGAACAAGGTTCGTCTTCTATTACAGCGTTCAAATGTTATCACATGGGCTGATGGATGTGCCTGTAGGTGGACGCGTCGATCTTGTGTTGCGGAAATATGGACAGAATGGGACACCGGGCTCAACGCCTCTGCATGACAGAGACGATCCTCTCAAGGATGTGCAAATAACGCCTGCGCCAGAAACGATGCCACAATCTCAGTCTATATCTCGTATGCCCAAGCAACCTGAGAAGCCGCCAGAACCCTCAGAATCCACTTCCACTCCGGTACAGTCTGAACCCGGGGCTTCTGGCATTTCGTCACCGTCAGAATCGTCAAGACCAACTCCGGTTCAACGACCCACTTATGTTCGGCTACCGAGTCCCCAGACGTTCTCCATTGACGATGCTTCTCCTCCCACGCAAATAGAACCCCTTGCTTCGAGCCATTCAACCGCGAGCGAACGTTCAGTATCCAATCTGAAGACGTTTGACAATAACTTCACGCGTGGGAGCCCATCTGCTTCATTTGCGACGCTAAACATTGAGCCGCATCTACCGGTTCTCGTGGTCGACGACGATCCCTTAACCCGGACGTTAATGAAGCGTGTATTGACGCGGCTGGGCTGTCAGGTTTCGTGTGCAGAGAACGGCGAGGTGGCGCTGGAGATGATACTGGGGCAGCGGGTTACGGTCGACAACACTCCTTCGAGCGAGCTGTCGACAGCAGGCCCCATCTTGGAGCAGCAGCAGGAGCCACCAATATTTGAGGAGGGCAAGTACGCTGTAGTGTTCCTGGATAATCAAATGCCTGTCATGTCGGGATTGAGGGTGGTTGAGAAGCTGAGGGAGTTCGGAAGGACGGACTTCATTGTTGGTGTTACAGGTTAGCCTTTCATCATGCTCTTGATAGAGTGAGCTGGTTGCTTATGCTTTTGTTCGTTCGCTCCTTCAGGAAATGCTCTGTTATCTGGTACGTCTATCTCCTTGGAAAGTTGGTTCTTATGAGCTGGCCATTAATATCTCTCGATAGATCAAGAAGAATACCTGGAAGCTGGTGTTGATCGGTGAGTTCTTCACTTGACTCCGAGCCGTGACATGGGGCCTCATAAGTTAATTGCAGCGTTCTGACCAAACCGGTGTTGGAGAGGAGCCTGAGAGATATCCTTATTCAAGCTGACGAGAGAAGAAAAAACCGGCCTGATCCAAAGCCACCTTCGCGAGAATAATTGCCTTTCTACGTTCGTGGACCCTTTAAACTTTCAAACTGGAAATTCGCTTGGTTGTATTACTATAATGCTTTGGACGTGTATGTCTATACTCACGCGTACGTTCCCTCGGACATCATCCCTCCGCTGGCGACGGCGCCCCTTGCTGCTCTGCATCATGATAGAAGACCTATTCCACCTCATTTCACTGATTTCAAGCTTGTCGCTATCTATCGTTATATTAGTATTTCTAATCGTTCGTTGTTGCCTTGTCTTGCATACACGTTCCGCGACATAATCAATTTAAAGACACATCCACATGTATATTTGTTATCTGCCTGGATTCTGCTGCGATTTTTGGGCGGAAAGGTATGGCGACGTTCCCACTGGCTGTGTAAGTAGTGGCATCATTGCGGAGGGCCACCATGAGTTCGTATTGTCGGGTATAGCCGAGGTAGGGTAAATGGCCCAGCCATGCCCCTTGACCTTGTCCACCACTCTCCCTTAACCATGTCACAACCACAGGAGCCCGACAACCCTCCTTCACCGCCTCCAACAGCTCCGAGACCATCCCCTCCAAGGCTGACGCCCTCTCCAGACGCGACAGAGTCAGGTAATGCATGCCTTTACTTATCGAACTAACCCTGCGTCCACCCACTTATCACAAGGAATTCGAACTCTAGAATTCAAACTGTCGAGGAAACGTGAACGCGAGGTGTCATTGGAGCCTGTGACTACGCCCACAGCTGGCAATGTGTGTTTCAATTCTGTTGACGTTGGCCTGGCCAATGCAAGCTCTGGACCGGCGGCTCACCCCACACTCTCCATTTGATCGTTGACAGGACTCCGACCCACACCGCGAACGCAAGGACTCGCGCACCCCGTTGAAGAAGAATAGAAGGCGGCTTGATCCCACGAAGGAAGAGGACGACGGTCCGGCTTCGGGTTCAAGATCTGGTTCTGGATCGCCCCCAACGATGGACATCGTAGCGTCTCCTCGCCAGGAAATGAAGATAAAGGTCCGACAAATCAGCCAGGGTGTCGAGGATATTAGTTGGAAGGGATTTAAGAAGGACACGGCCCCAGATCAGGATGTTGACGCACCAACAGACACGGGGATGCTCAGCGCCGCCATCGAACTTCCGGAGCCTGAGGAGAAGAAGAAAGCAGAGAACAATGCCATCACGACGGTCGATGACGACGAGACACCACCCAAGACCCCCGACGACTCAGCAACCTCTGCTTCAGTCCAGGACTTGAAGAATGCAGATGTGACGATGCAACCGAAGGATGCCTCCTTCGAAGAACCAAACCGCCTGCGGTCGGCCTCGGAAAGTGGAGAGAAAGGCTTGAAGCGCAAGTTCCTTGAACGGGGCACCAGTCAAGGCCCATCCGAGAACGGAGACGCTGTTAAACACCCCTCCGAGCCATTGAAACGCCCTCGTGATGCATCTGATAAGGACGAGAACCCTCGAGAGACTAAGAGACCGTCTCCTCCTCCTTCGCCACCACGCCGCTCGCCGCCTTCTCCCAAAGTATCAAAACTAGTCAGTTGGTTTTGCCCTTGATCTTCCACTCGTTCCTGACAAGTTGGGTGTTCTTAGGGCGGATTTATGGCCTATGCCTCCACAAGTTCTCCATTCGCCTCTGTCAAGGGCCAGAATGTATTTATGTCGGCCCACAAATCTATCGCGACCCCACCGCCCTTCTCTCCCAGCCCCGCTCCTTCCCTTGCGGAATTAAGTTCTACGAACACCCCTTCATCTACTCCCGCTCCCGCGAAGCGATCAGGATTCGAAGCCTTCGCGTCAGCCTCATCGCCGTTTGCGACAGCAGCAGCCAGAGCAAAGTCTCCCATTCTCGGATCGACGTCCAAGTTTGGTCGGGCCAAATCCCCCCCGCCAAGGTCGGGCGCTACTCCAAATTCGAATCCGTTCGCTTCTTATGTTGGCCCCAGTCAGGGCTTCGCTTTGCCTGCGCAGAAACGCGCTCGTGCAGGGTCACCTGATTCATCGGCCCGGAGCTCCTCAGAGAGGACCCCATCGGCACCAGCTATGCTTGGTGTCTTGGGACAGTCGAGCAATGGCTCAGATAGTGGGGCTGAAGATGAACAGGAGGAGCCGACCACATTCGGAGAGAGGTTGAGGGCGCACAAGGACGATGAGGACGAAAACAGGTCGGATGAGGAGAACGGGAAAGTTCAGCTGACTGAGCAAGACGGTACGCCCCTCCCTCGTACCTTCTCGACGCTTCTGCAACGTATTTTTATTTCAGTGATGACTGGCGAAGAGGATGAAGAAACTCTGCACCAAGTCCGGGGTAAATTATTCTCACTGCATGGCAATCAATGGAAGGAACGTGGAACAGGTCTCTTGAAACTAAATGTACGAGTGGAAGATGGAACAGGTGCTCGTCTGGGTATGTTCTCTTTCATTTCTCTCGTACATTTTCGCGTGATGCCAACTCTTTGGGTCGTTTTACAGTCATGCGGAAGGATGCTGTTTACACACTGTTGTTGAACATTACTCTATTCCCCGGGATGCGCTGTTCGTTGGCCCAGGATCCACGATACCTGAGATTCACTGCAATCGAAAATGGTGTCGCTGCGACCTACAATTTGAAGGTCGGTTTGCAGAACTCCGCAGGTTAGAGGATGACTTCTGAAAGTTGACTTCCATATCTAGGTCGCAAATGCTAAAATTGCAGCAGACCTCCTGGAGGAGGTCAACGCTAACATACCTGGTTGAAGTAGGTTCTGGGCTCCACGAGATATATATAGGCGTGCAGAACGACCAATTACGACCATGAACTTTCCTCGCAGAAGACGCCTTGTTCGACCTGACGTGTTAACAAGTTCATACCCACTTCCAAGACCTTTTAGCTAGCCTTCTGCTTTATGTCACCTTTCTTGATGCTTACTGTATTATAAGTAACTTGCTATGAGACGAGATCGCAGCGTACGCATAATAGAAGCGCATCCCAACCCCTGCAATTATTTTCTGAGATTTTCAGGGAACACGTATATTTGTTTCTCACGGCTATTCATATCTGTTACCGACCTCTTCGCAAGATGCCCACCGCTTTCCTCCTCAACGCATCACACCTCGTTCCTGCCATTCCTTTGTCCATGATATAGTTGTTGGTATCTTCTCCCTTTTTATTGTACTCAGTGCGACCAAAATTCAGACAGACCTTGCAAAACGTTATGGAGACATCTCTCGTTTATGGCGCCGTCATTCTGCTTTCAGGAGGTCTAATCTTGGTAGAGTTGCCTCTTATGCAAAAGACGTACCATAGGATGATACCCTTTCATCCTTGTTCTTCGAGTTGTGGGTTATCTCCGTGAGATACACGCTGCGACAAAGACGAAACCTCTGGGTCGGTGTGCCAGCGGCGCACCTTGGACTGAACTCGCGTTTTTTTAAAAAAACCAACGGGCCAGTGGAAGTTAGCTAATATCTTTCTCAGCTGTATGCAGCCCTAGTATTCTGGTCGCCGCCACCGATTGTCACCCGTGAATCCGAGAGGAAATATCTCTCCAGCCGCTCCCCGACCAAACCACTTCCACTGACACGTCTCTCGGACCCAAGCACACACGACCTGACTATTGTTGTGCCAGCTTACAATGAGACGGAACGCCTTCCAGCAATGATGGATGTGACGATTAAGCATTTGACCTCAGCCGGTCTGAAAGGCAAACGCACGTTCGAAATAATCGTCGTTGATGATGGTTCGAGTGACGGTACGTCCGCCATGGCGTTGAAGTTGGCAAAGCAGTACAAGGATTCCGATATCAAAGTCGTTACTCTGGAAAAGAACATCGGGAAGGGCGGCGCGGTCAGGCATGGAATGTTATTCGCTGGCGGAGAGAGGCTGCTTATGGCGGATGCGGACGGTGCAAGCCGGATTGAGGACCTCGAAGAGCTGTGGAAGACAATGGACATTATTGCTCCGAACAACGCTTCTGGAGTTGTCGTTGGGAGCAGGGCCCACCTTGTCAAGTCAGAAGCTGTTGTAAAGGTACGAGATGATTATTTTTGTGGGCATCAGTTCTCAACCCATTTCCCTAGCGGTCCTTCCTCCGCAACGTTCTTATGTACGGACTACACACCATCCTCCGCATTGTTGGCGTGGGCCATATCCGGGATACGCAATGTGGCTTCAAGCTCTTTTCCCGTTCGGCTGCCCAACAAATGTTCCCCGCTCAGCACCTCCCAACTTGGATATTCGATGTCGAGCTTCTGCTGCTGGCGAAGCAGCTCTCAATACCCGTCGCAGAAGTCGCTATCGAGTGGCACGAGGTGGCTGGGAGCAAGCTTAATGTCGTCACGGCGTCTGTGCAGATGCTGAGGGATCTCCTGATTGTGCGAGCGAATCATCTTCTTGGGAGGTGGACTGCCATGCATCCAAAATCAAAATCGGAGTGAGGCATTTGTGTTGGTACATAGACTAATTATTATTCTCTATTGATTTCTCTGAAGCTGATCTAGGCTGGTAATACTCCATGTTGGGACGATTATGCCCTAAGATTGGCCGCTTTGAGTGCAAGAAGACAGAAATAAACTCACAGTTTTTGGCACCATTTCACCTCTAATCTGCCGACACTGGACCACATTTTTGATACCCATCCACTTCTAGTCGGTGACTATACTGTCAGGGACAAGCTTTGGAAACCAGTGATCCAAAGAATAGTGAGGCGCCGATGACTAGCATGGCGGTGGTTCGGGTTGCACAAGTTGGTACCTTTCGCTGCAACTTTAACTATGTGACAACCCTCGATATCCCTGAGTGCTCGACCCCGCCCTGGTATCCTTTAATGCTGCGGTCCATGCATGACGGTTAAGTTATTGCTCGTACACCGTGTCGGGAGTGCGAGGAGTTTGAAATTCCCTCCGAGAACTGGTAATATGAGATGTGCTGCCGACCTTGTGCATGAATTCTGATTCCCTCACTCAGGCCCAAGAAAGTGGCTAAAAAATTGTTGGTATCGATATGATGCAATGGTGACAGAGGGAAGTAACGGTGTCCTTAACTAATCTCACTACATACGATGTCCATTCCACCTCGAACATATGCACGGAAGAGAGTTGGTACGGTGACAACTCAACAGTACTTACACTAAGTTAACTGGTGCTCTCCACACCCCAAGCACCAGCCTCTTGAAGCCGAGTGTTCACCTCTTAAAGCTTGATCCCAAGACAAAAACTTGGTTTTAGGTAGAAGCTGTCAAATTTTATTGGAGTGCATGACCAATAGACGTAATATTCGGAAACAACTACTACACCTTAGAATCCACATCCATACTATTATCTTCAGGACGCTCATTGTCATCCAATACCTCTTCATCCAAGAATGAAGCCGGCTTGATACCCTCGAGATCTGTATAATTCTCAAAATGTTCCTTCTCAGTG
>JANKHO010000990.1:0-13108 GCA_027627235.1 Agrocybe chaxingu | reverse complement strand
TTGGCGGAGATGAGAGCACGGAGGAAGCCGCTGTAGAGGGCGGGCGTATGCAGCGGATTGGCGGCGATGCTGTCGAGAGTGTCGGCAACATCCTTGACAAGTTGCAGGGCACTCTGCTCATTATCTAGATATGCCTGAAACTGCGGGCGGACGAGCTGCAAAAATCCCTCCAATCAGACCTTGCAGACACCGCAGAACATAGGTGAAAAAAACGAACCTTCAATAAACTCAACACCGCATACGACATTTGCACAAAGTGCGAGTCGGGCGAGTACTTCATGTACCCTCTTGGGCCAAGCTCATCACGCACCACCAGCGCACACGCATGCGCCGACGAGTGGACTCGGCCAAAGAAGTACCCAATATTTGCGGGCGTCCTCTCCAACGCGTCCTGCAGGCCGAACGAATTGATGACGAGCATGGCGTAATTGAAGTAGAACCGCGAGATCATGCTCTTGTACTCGGATGCCGGTGGGGATTCGCCTGTACCCTCTGAGCGTCAGTAAAGGTGAAGAAAGTTAAAGGGCAATCGCAGTCGGGGGGTGTGCAAGGCAAAACTCACCCTCCCATTTTTGATGGACAGTCCATTGCTCTTTCCAGCCGTAGAGCTGCGCCTCAAAGGTCTTGATAACCAGCAGATAATCGCAGTTGACCTGCAGTCCGGACGGCGTCTCGGTACCGCTGTACAGGAACTCGAGGCTACGCGCAAGTATTCGTTGAAATTCCTAATAAAGCTCGTTGGTAAGAAACCCTGCACCGACGGACATACTAGACCAAACAAATACTAACCGCATAAGCCGCCAACGACAAGTCCGATGGGTTCGCGACAGGAGAGGTATAAAACTCTTTTGTGTGGCGTATGATGTAACTAACGCAATCGGCGTTAGCTCGGCATACCCCTCTCTGTAGCAAACAAAACCACTCACTCCTCCTTAATCGAGCTGGGCTTTCCCATCTGCGCGCTGAAGCTACGATCAAGGACGAAGCACATGATCCACGTCCTCTCTCTATTATGCACTTCGATGTCACGAGCATTGCCTTCGACCGTATCGGGGCTCGTAATCGACGTCTTGCGGTGGAGGTTCAGGTCCGTCGCCATCCTGTGATCACATAACGCAAAGCCAGTCAGCTCACATCCATATTACGCATATACGGTAGGCAACTCCGTAGCTTCCTGTGCCTCATACTAGAACCCCCAACGGCAGCGGCGTCTTCAAAGCCCAGACATCCCCATCTCCAGATGATCATCGTCATTCATAGTCGGAAATGGGGTGGGGCGCCATTTGGGGTAGTGTAAGACACACAGGCTCGGGCGAGCGAAGACGAAGGGCACACGAAACCGTAACGAAACCCGAACAGAAATCGAAATCGAACGAAAGGAACATAGGTACACACCTGATAGCCATGCCGAGCAGAAGCCACGTCTTGTCCTGTTCGTACCGTTCGACCGCGCCGCAGCCATACAGCGCAAGAAGCAGGTACGCCTGGACGATCTCCACCGACTTGTAACCCTTTGCGGGGCAGCTGAACGCCAGTCGCTTGGCGAGCTCTGTCAGCTTTGGATGGAGTTCTGGCTTCGCGGTGTAAAACTTGCTTGCTATGGAACAGACTGTATTAAAATCAAACGGGGTCTCGGTAAGCACTGATCTTCTTTTTTCTTTGTTGGGGGAAGAAAGAAACTCCAACCTGACACGTACTTGTTGTTAACAAAAAAGGCGAACGCGAGCATACGAGCGATGGGGTGTGAAAGTTGCGGTCCAATAGACTACAATGCATCTAATATCGATGACGAAAAGGACGTGAGCGATTCTGGACGGATTAGTAGAGGACTGCGGGTCGACTGACATGAACATGGTCGAAATAACTGAGGGAGCAATGCGATTAACGTACTATCGCCGGAGCTTAGTGTTGTGATGCTTACATATTGAATAACGCGACAACTTCCTCAGTCGAAACAAAACTGAGCATTTCAGGCTGGACTTGACGCTCGATGTATAGCCGCCGCAGCGGCAGAATGGTCATGGGGCCTATGATGAGCAAAACGTGTCAGTCGTGCAGTCAGCAATCCTCGTCACAATCGAATATACCTGGCTTGAAGTAATTGTCACTCGCCACTCCAAGCTTTGGCTGGCTCTCGTCACCGGCTTCTGGCGCCGACGCCAGGCCGCTAACATGGATTGTCTGAGCACGTCTGTTAGCCAAGCTCGCCTCAGCGAGGAGCCCAAGTGGATTTAGAGAATTGTCAGGAAGCGAGTGGAGTTTTGGCGACCCAGGGTGGTGATGGTGATGGTGGTGGTGTGAATTGCTGGGGTATGTCGAAGTCGACGGTGGCGGTGATGGCGATCGAGCAAGAAGCGCCTGTGTTCCGCTGTTTTGCGCCGAGGGCGAGGGTGATCTGGAAATCATCCCGGACGCGATGCTCGGGTTCCCGATCGACCGCAAGACGGTGTCCAGCGTCCGTTCCATCTTCCGGAGTGAACGGGTGAGAATTTCATGTTTCCTGAGGCAGTCTTCAGGACACAAACGGCGGTATGGGCAAGAGAAATTACGAACTTGGACGACCTCTTTCCGCGGTTAGATTCCTCGAATATGCATTCATGGTTACCAGTTTGGCATCGTTTGCAAGGGGGGCCCTGTTCCGCCCCGACACACTTCATTTTAAGCCGGCGGCACACAGTGCACGCTCTGGCGGAAGGCTTAACATCAGGGGTAAATGCTGACGGTAAAAGGCTTACCGTGACCCTCGAGTGGGCTTGGCTTTGACCGTCGGCTCCTCTTTCTCCGCCGCTGGACTTGTAGCATCGGACTCGTCGTCCTTACGGGGTTTCTTCCGACTATCGTTCATGGTACTGTTGGACAGAGATGACGCAGGTCGCTTGCCATTCATGTTGGACGACGATGGGTACATATGTTCAGTCGGAGGGGTTCCAATGGTGTCGGAGCCTTGAGAGGAAGGAGACGAATAATTCGGTGGCAGAGAGAGGTGCTGGGGGATATGGGGTGGGTGCTGCTGGTAGTTGTTGTAGTACGGAGGGTAGAGCGCCAGTGCTGGATCAATTGGTATTGACGGAGAGGCCGGGGGTTGCATAGACTGCGACGGTATGGACTGATCGTGGTGCATCGAAAAGTCCTGGTGCTGGGGGAAGTGTAAGTGTTCTGGATAGGACATCGAGGAGAAGTATTGGGGCTGCGGGGAGTACGGCGATGGGTACGAGTAGGGCGGTGGTGCGAGCACGGCCTGCATGGCGAATGGATAGATGGTTTTACGGTGCTTGGGAGATATGCGCCAAGGTGGTAGCAGGGGAATGTGCGGGGTGGATTGTTGGTTTAAGAGTCGGAAAGATGTACTCACGTGTGTAGATTAAGGAATGCCGAAATGCAAGTTCGCGTGGCGCTAGGAGAGGAGGGTGTTGGGAACTAAGAACCCAAGTGAGAAAGCGGTTGAGAAATGGACAGGATGAGCGACAAAAAATGACATACCACGAACGGGGATTCGGCCTACACGCTCGACAGAGAAGTCGCTCGGGGTCTGATTCCAGATTCACAGTCCGCCGATTCACTTCCAGCAGGGCCCCCACGGATGCCCCACCAATGAAGATCCTGAGCAGGGTGATAGAAACGAACGACCTCCAACGCTGAATATTGCGGCTGTCCGCTGCCAGTCACATTCGTCACAGTCACGACTACCCCTGACTTGTCGGCACCCCACGTCTTGGCATCGTCCGCCCCGCCGCTTATTCAGCAGCGACTCGCTCTCTGCGGCAAGTCCCACTGCTCTGGTCATCTCGATGCAGCGGCGGCAGTATCCCCTTTCCATTTTCTCGAGCCCAGCACTTTGGCCATGGCCACCGCGCCGACTTTAAAGTATATTGCATCTAAAAATATCCTGAAGTCAGATCTGGGGAAGTTGGAACCGAGAAGTTATGCTTACGACCTGTCTTATTCGACCTCCATTCGTCGCTCCCAAGGTCCAAATGCGGTGGGAATCGACGTTCGTTCTCTCTTGCGAGCCACTAGCCAACCTCGATGTGAATATTCCTGCCTCTGCCTATCTCAGTGGCGTAAATACACCAGAGACGCACATGGACTGCACTCGCTTTATCTTTCCAATACAAACGTTTTGTTTTCAGTCGTAAACTTGCCTGGCAGTTCGCGCAGGTTTGCGCCTGGCCATGGGCGTGCCTGGCTCGTCGACGGCTGCAGGCGCTCAATTTACCCTGGAGCGAATTAACCTCGTTTTCCCCATTTCATATTTCCCGTTGCTGAGGGATCCATCGGAAACGCCGACGTTCAACCTCCTCGAGGCTCGCCTCGGGAACTTACATGGGAGGAGCTACGTCTAATCGAACCAATCCTTTGCCTTGGTTTCGAGCTCCAACATCCTCGGCACGCCGAACAGGGAGAGCTCGTACCATGGGAAGGCTACCTCCACTCCAGAAAAGCCATGGTACCCAATATCGACTCCATTCAAAAAGATGCGATTAGACAAGGGAAGACGGGCACCCATCGCGGGTTCAAGATCTTATCTTTCTTCCCACCATCCACTTCAAGGGGGAACGCCAGCGTATAATTGGATCGTGCCCATAAGCCCGACATCCCCTTGCCGACATGGAAAGAAAATAGCGATATTTAATTGTATTCAGTTGATACGACGTACCGCTCTTTCGTTGAGCTTGTTCTATCCTTCTTTGTGATACCCACTAATGTGACCACTTTATGAATATACGACGTCGTGCGACTACTGGCAGTATTTCGTAAACGCACCACCACGACAAATGACGCAGCAGTGGCTCTGAACGAGCTCATTCCAGCGTTCAGAGGGGAGGCAACGTCTTTACTACAACGAACGAAACATCGACCCGTCATTTCCGATTCGGCCTCAGTGCCAAAAAACCAATTCACCAGCACTGGGCACACAGAGCGAAGATCTGGAAGCAGAAAAAACCTTCTATTAGAAATATTAAGCGCAGAGCACGTTCCAAACAACGGCGGCCTCGTTTCAAGTTTCTTTTACCAATCTGCCGCGTCAATGACTCGAACTACTAGCAGAAGAACTATGCAACAGAGTGACTCAGCCCACATACACCGTAAACGCCAATCCTCTTTTGATTGACCTGGGATCAACAGAGCAAGCTCGAAGCGCGGGTGACACACGATCATCGGACGCCTGCACAGCAGAGGCTCCCACTATCCAGGCGTTTCCTTACCCTCGGGCCTCCCTCCCCGTTTGCAACCAGCTCCGACGAGGGTGTCGTTATCTTGGACGAGGCTGCGTATAATCCTAGGCGAATTACATCTACCAGCGCGTCTCCTAGCGAGGATGATCCTGCATAGCGACCGAGGCATCCTCGTTTCCGCTCAATAATTAAACGTAGCAACGCCTGTCGTCATAGCTCAACCGCACGCGTTTACGGGAGCGACCGTCGATGCGTGCCAGACAAAGCGTGTATCGCCGCGCTGGCTGGGAGTCACCCCAGGGACTATCAACCACACTCCCGACGAGTACTCTCGCGCCTCTTTCACCGTCCCATTTCTCTCGCTTGGGAATCATTCCCTCTTCTAGGACACCGCCAACTCAAACAAGCGCTGAGCACACGGATCACCCTCTGCCCCCTTCCTGCCCCGCCTCTCGCCAAGGTCGATCCAACAGCGCACGAACGCGCGTACCCCGATTCCAACGACTCTCCCACCGCGTCCTAGACGAAGCACAGGATGTCTGGTCGCATCCACGCGGTCCCCTGCCCTCCCAAGCCTTTGATCAATTCAAGAATCGAGTCCGGTCTATTTTTAGAAAAGGTGCAAACATGACAAGCGAGGGGGAGCTTCTTTTTGGCGTGCCTAGCCCTGAGCTAGCCTAAAGGACCCTATTGCGTCAGGGCAGTTCCTACTTAGTCAGCGCGCCCGCCGTAAGTTGGTACCCTTTTGAGGCTGAGTGTTGGGCGGCGGCAAATGGGTTAGAAAATGGGAAAGGGGGTAGGATGGTAGAATAATGGGAAAATACAGGCACCTGCAAATGTCCCACTGTCTGATTTGCTTTCAACTGTTCTTAATTAAAGGATCGGCAGCCGTGTAGGTTCCCCCACCGCGATACGCATTCGAGCGCCCGGTGCGCACCCACGTCCACATATTCATTAACCTATCACGGACTCCTTTCCTCTTCTTGCTTCATCTCCTTACACCCATATATCCGTTTTATTTTAACCTCCTACTTGGAGAGTCACGATTACTGTGGCAGGCATGGTCTATTCATCGCGTTTATTTGTGGTCGCCGAATGCGCTATCTCTAAGCACCATCGCATATGGCGTCAGCGCTCCTACTCTCTCTGCATACCCTTTCGGTGCGCCAGCCTCTCACGTTGATAGAGGACCTCCCGCGCTCTCATCGAAAAAATGCCTCTAGTTACTTATCTTGACATGGAGACGCATGGTGCGCTTTGTCGGACAGAGAGAAGCACCCGGGTTCTGGTCCGGAATCCTTGGGTTGCTCTAAACGGCCGCGGTGTTTAGAGAGGGAAAGTACACTCCAATCGTCCAATTATTGTTTCGCCTCGCTTGGAGGGCTCCAAAGAGGTATACGAAGGCCCAAGGAATCGTTTTGCTTTCTCCACTATGTTCTACGAGACCTCTGGGACAAGCTCACCACCTAGACAGCATAATTTGCTATTTCCTCGAAAAGGGACATGCAAACGCATCGCTCTTCACCGATATTTGTCCTCTCCCAAGAATCTTAATCTCGAATGACGTTGTGTGTCCCCCCCCCTTCCACTTCTATGTCAGGCATGTAGCGGATCTTGGGACGCACGTATTTTTAGCTAGAGTTGTATGAGTATACGTTACTCGGCCTCGAGGGGGCCGAGTTAGCCAAGTGAGGTCGGTGGAGTCGCTCAACAAGGACACTTACCAACAACATCCATCTTGAGAGTCAGCTCGGGCTCGATCAGAGGAATACAACCTGACAATACATTGGGTTAATGTTCCTGGAAATGGGGCGTACGTCGAGGGCGGAGTCTACACTTGGATTGATACTGATGCCTTGCGCCGCTTCCCTGCCCGCTCGAGAGGTTTACCCAGCCTCGATGCGTGCTATGCGTCGCGACTCGTTTTCGCTGTCGCACCGCGTATCCCCCTCATGGCCCCTCGCCTCTGGAGCCTGTCGGCATTTTATCGATCGCGAAAAGGCAATGGGCGTAATTTGGTGGCACGGAAAAAGGTGTAGCAGGATTGACAAGGGGGGGGTTGTTAAACAGGGCATTGTTGACTGAACGCTACTGACCCTCCTGAGCAGCTAATAAGCGATCGCTCCACAGTCGAAGCGCTACTGTATTCCACTCCGCCCTTCCACGTTATGTTATATTCCGTACGCTCGAGAGTCGAGACAATCGAGTCGACGATCATCGACCTCGAAGGCCTTCTTCCAAGCAGCTTCTCCTCGCTTCTAATGCGTCGTTGACCTCACTGTTTGATCCTCATCGTCCCGAAATCTAATTCCACCTTCCACTCAAGCTTACATGCTCCTTCATTCACCAGCGAGCATTCCCAGATGAGTCAAAGTCTGTCAGCTACAATATTTACCACAAATCATGATGATCACTGCCTTGCTTTACAGAGGAACCGCCGCGCTTGCTGATCAAGTCTCACGTCAAATACAAAACTCGACGCACAGTGGCTCTGAAGTCATGCGGTCACTTCTGTGATGCAGGACAGGTAAGTGGGTCAGGTGCGATGGGGCCGTATCAGCTATACCTCCTCCCACTTTCCCAAGTCCACGCCATCCCGAGCTGATCAGTGTACTAGCTCTGAGTACTTACGACTGGCTTACATACGATTGAATGATCTGTCAACGATGAAAGTAACCCCACAGAAACCGGCGGGTACGTACACTGCTTTCGTGTGTGAAAACCCAAGGACATGGGCTCTGGGCTTGTGGAGCGGCGGCAGCGGCCGTCTCGTGCATGGGCGTTCCTGTGCCTTCCAGAATTGACTTTTGTTAGAGATGGCGTTAATTTAACGTAAGTTACGTACCGATTCAGATCCACAGCAAGGGCGCGTTTAGAATGTCCGATACAAGTTTCAACCGGGCGTCGTTGAAAATAAGCGTGTTCGTTCACTAGGGCGCCCGTAGTCACAAAGAGCAACTCCGAATGCCTTCTTTCCACGAATCGAGACCAGAGACACGCTTTTTTCCACCCTAGTCGTTCGAAGTCGATGCTCAGCGTGGAACTAAAAGAGCTAGATTTTTTCTGGGTTGCAACGACAAGCCCTTATCGTGGTTATCAACCTAGAGCGTGTTGCCAGGTGGGAATAACCCAGGTATAATTGTAGCAAGAAGTGGCTTTCATTGGGCAGTGGCAGAGTCATTTGCACATGCAGATCAAGCGGCGTTCGTGCAGTTTTGATCTTATTAAGACGGTAATCGTCGAGTCGGCCGCCGTCAAAAGAAGGACGGTTAGAGCCCGATAGCGAGGGGACATACGCTATTCATCGATGAGAGGGAATCTTTTTGACATCAAGTATTTTCAGAACTGGATCGTTCGCAGATCGATCGAGCGAAACCCGTATGGTGCTGTCAGCCCAGCTCCAAGGATCCAGACTCGATGAAATAAGCCGTCGACTTTCGCTTTCCAGTAAGCAACAGCAACCTGTACGTTGGATGTGCGTCATGCCGAAGTTGTCAAAGAGGTTTCTTGAAAGTTGTCACAAAATGAATATACGACCGGGAAGGATGTGGGTTAGATCATGTTCCAGCGCTAGGATCTGGGTATGTTATCTGCGCAAAGCATTATTCAGGAGAGAGGAGACGCTGAAGAGAGAGGTTTCTAATTCTGAGGCGCACATATCCCCGTCCGATATCCCCGAGAAGAAGGTGCCGAAAATAGCAAGGCAAAGTCTTTTGCCCCACGCCGAGAAACTTTGCGACGCGTCGTCGAACAAGTCAGTCTCGATGACATACTTAGAGGACAGAAAAGACACGGTCCGATATTTGATACGTAACGCGTTCGCGTGGCTCTGGGAAAACAAGTTCCTCGAAAGTTGTCCATCTGGAGCTGGAGGACATGAGTGAGGGAGAGTTTTATATTCCCAGACGACGATTGGTCGAACCAGAATCAAAAGAGTGAACAAAAAGCAGCGCTCATTATGTTGCAAGATAACGACTCTGTGCCATATGACGGACCGCCAAGATAGCGCGGGCGGACGCCAGGGAATTGAGATACTGAATATGGTCTCCCAGCGATGAAACCACTAGGCCAGTTCGCGCCTCAACTGTACAGCAGCATGTGGACTGCCGTTAGTACGATTTACGGTTTCCAGTCGGACGTTCAACGCTCCACAAATCGAATTCGAAGTCGCGATATTCTTCTGCCCGTTCCTCGTTTTGTCCTGATCGACGGCGAAGACTGGCCACGCCCAGCGCATTTCGGGTCGTCATCCGATCTGACCCCTCAACGAGCATCCACTTGAGCAAACGATCGAGCATGACATCGGGCGCGAGGCACAAGTTGTGTCGTAATGACGACCTCGACCTCGACTCCGACCTCGAAGGTCGACGACAACGGGCGGGCGTCCGGGGTTCTCCTGCTTCTCGAAGCGATCGAGGCAGAGCACTCGTCGTGAACGAAAAACGACACACGATAGAGAGTCTCGAGACGAAGATAAGTCCAGCACCAATTTGCCACTAATCCAAAACCCTCATTGGCTGCCTTGAAGGCATCACTGTGGGGAAAGCTGATCCACATGCTCAGAGTGCGAATTCCCAGAAACCATAGGTCAGACGACTGGTGCGCCCCGGGAATCTCGAGCCCAGAGAGAGCCCTCGACAAACAGCATCAAAGACCAAAGTTTCCCAAGTTTGGCCGAACGGTAGGGCATCGAAGTGTGGGTCAAGTCCAATGACAGATCTGAAAGTCTGAGCCACGTGCCGTTGAGAGACCGACAGTGTGAACCAAGGGCTCCAATGGGCGGTGATGTTTTGCGTAAACTTCAGAACTTGTGCGTGTAGTTGGCAGTTGGTGGGAGAGGAGTGAGACACAGCCACATCTCTTACAGCCTGTTACAGCCTCCGAGTGAATGGGGCTCCGAAATAAACTCATCTGCTCTGAAGAGCAGTTCCTGAAGGGCAGACAATTGATTGCTCACGACTTCGACCATGGGAGGCGGCCATGACCCTGCCGTGTTAGTATTTCATCCGTTAAACAACCTGCGAAAAGGATTTTTGCATTTCAGGCTCAGGTCGCCGTCCCTTCCTGCGATTCTGCGCAGAGTTCGAGAAGTTTTATTTAATCTGTAGAAAATGGGAAGAAATGAAAAACGAGGCATGAGGGCCAAGCAAAGTCAGCCGCACGACGCATCCCTCGTTCAGTACACTCTGCATCGTATGAAACAGGCCTTATTCAATGTACGGAACGCCGACAGATGGAGGAAGTGAGTAGCATTGTCGGGTGACATGCTTGATTTAAACTATATCGGCAGACGAGAACGTGCACAAGCACTCTGGTCCTTCTCGATTAATATCAGCAGGCTGTTAGACGCAGAGAGGACCCCCTTTGTAGATATCAGCTTTTCGGCCACGGGGTAAGGCTCGAGCATGGGTACACAATCCGTGACTGAGAACGATCGCTCGGTGCGTTTAGACCTGGCACAGGGAAGATAACGTTAAACGTGTCACCCGACAAGGCGGCTATGGATCTCCAGACACCCACGTCTATCCTAATCACTTTCGCGCCCTTAAAGAAGCTGGTAGCACGGGTTCTAGCTGTATTCCTCGAGTAACGTTATGGGGTCGATGGGTGTCTTCCAGAGGCGTTTGAGCGCCGTGAACGCCAATGGTAGTTGCAGGGTTCCAGCCTGAGTTTACAGGAGATCAACCAAGTCGCCGTATGATTCCTCCGCAAACAAAACAGACGGGAATGGTTGACTCAGGCTTGAGATTTCTCAAAGCCTCGTCTAACTCTGTCGACGGCCCACGGGCGATCGTTCAAATGAGGCAGCAGATTGCGAACAAGCGGAGGCAAGACAAGAATCGCAGGATTATCGGTCGCATTCCATTTTCTACCGCCAGTCATGATCGGCTTTCACTTGCTGTGTCTCGCGTCCCAGGAAAACAAAGCACGAAAAGACTAAAAGGCACCGAACGTGCGAGCCTCTGCCCTATGAAAACCTTCGGAAGTGAAAGCAGCGAAGCTTGGGCTTTAAATGGGCATCGCGGAGCCTGTTCCATGAGCCAGTGGATGCCGATTTGAGCGTTCTTCCGCAAATCACCGACGAATTGGCGGTGAGAGGACTAGTGAAATAGACTTTGTGTCTGGTCCTTCTCTGGAGTGGCTTCGGAGTGTTTAAGTACTGCCCCCCCCGCATCGGAAGCTTGGATAAAAATAAGAATGGGATGGGCGAACGAGTGTGAGTCCTGAGCCTGAGCGTGTGGTTGGTCGAGGGGCACCATCATGGAGTAACAGACGTTCGGTGGTGGCCGTATATCGACTGTAAGGAACCTTGTTAGCGCAATGGGGCCTTTCAATATATCGTCCAGAAACTGCCGATGGAGGATGTAGACAGCGTTGCAGTGGCACGAAACGGGGCGTTAACGCCATAAGCTCTCCATCATCCGATGGGAGTGAATGAACCGACGTCAAAGCCGCCCATTTGTCCGCATGGCATCATGGACCAGCTATAAAGTCAGTCGGCTTGGTCCTTCCAATCTAGTCAGGTAAAATCCCAACCATAAACTGGCCAGAACACCGAGGCGTTAGCAAGCAGAGACATATCAATTAGGTCGTGGTCGTGTTCCCTACTGCGACCGACGGGACTCCTTCCGCGAAGCATAGGTGGATGTGGTTTGGGTGGCGAAACTCTACCATTACGTGTCCCAGGAGGTCAGTGACCAGTACTATACGCCGATGGGGTCCGTGGTCGTCAGGATGGTCTGTGTACGTGAACACATGTGCTCGTGAAATGAACTTGAAGCAGTGGAGAAGCGGGAGATTAATGATATCTAGTGCATTTATCGGTCATCTTTCATGACTTTTGACATGTAGAAAGAGTGAAATTTCAAATTCGATGGAACTCACGGTCAGAAACAGACTGCTCGGTAGGTGTAGCGCAAGCTCTTCCTATGTCGTAGATTGCTTGATATAGGTGCTTGTAGGAGGTTATAATGTAGGGACGAGCACGCCTCAGCTGATCCGCGATAGTTGATCGACCCTGGGATTCGAATGGAATGAGTTCATCAGCCCCTAAGGTGCATGACTGGAGAAGAGATGATTTGTGTCGGTGTGGGGTGATCTGCTGGTATGGAGGGCGAACCTAGTACTGTGCGAGTCGGATATAGCCAGCTCCTCCTAAGTAGGAGAAATTTCAGATCTGAATCGAAGGAGGATGAAGTTAGTGCCGAGGATTGAAAAGGAAGGGAACTTCACCAACACGAATGTTGTATTTTGGAGTGCCAGTGGGGCGAGTTGAATGTGGGCTACTATCGGTGCACCGTTCAATCATGTGCATGACGGCCAAATCAAAGGCGGGTGACAGTAGATTATCAAACGAGAACGCTGTTATATAGTATATACACTGCCTCACCAAAAAGATTGTCCACTCATGTTTGGGCTATGGTCTGAAATTTGGAAGACAAGTAGACAACATGTCCTTGTTAATAGATCTCAAGGTACAGATAATGAGCATTTATATTAGTCAAGATATTGCAGTGCAGGTTTTTAGGAATGCGCACCTAGCATATCTCAGTCAATACAGTGATCCGGCGGTCTGTGGGACAGTACCACTCCTTGGGACGATGGCTCCTAGCCACCTCAAATCAAGACCTACAGCCACGAAATTTTACAGAGATGTAGATGTATATAATGTCTGTCTGTGAAAAAAATATGAATTTTTTTTACACTCCATGTGTCGCGGTATGAGGTTGTATACCTAAGATCAAGCCAAATCAAAACTTGAGTACAAACGCTATGGTGAATTTCTACTTTAATGGACAACATTCTCATAGAAAATAAATTGGACACTGAAACTATCTTATTCAGTCAGCTCCCATGCAAAAGATGGGGGCGATACACTGAGAAGCCTACCCTGGGCTACCGACTTAACCAAGTTAAGGCGGCGTGGGCGC